>NW_006500355.1:587669-618973 GCF_000471905.2 Amborella trichopoda | reverse complement strand
AGAGAGAGATGCTAGAGAGAGAAAGATGATTTGGGAGCAATTAGAATGAGATGAAGGATTAAATATTTAAAAGTCCCTCACTTGTTACCCTTCATCCTAGTTGATGGTTTGGAAGTGCATCTGAATGATGTCCAAGCTGTCCAAGGAACGAAGCGGTGAGAGGGAGAGGAAAAGGAGAGATTAAGAGGTATTCTAAAATACCTCGCCTTTTTTTAATAACGTATCAGGTATGTTTTCTACCGATATTCAAATAACGTATGAGATATGTTTTCTACCCATATTCAAATAACGTATGAGCTATGTATTCTAAAATACCTCGCTTTTTTTAATAACGTATCAGGTATGTCTTCTACACATATTCAAATAACGTATGAGCTATGAGAGAGAGGAAAAAGAGAGATTAAGAGGTATCCTAAAATACCTCGCTTTTTTTAATAACGTATCAGGTATGTTTTCTACCGATATTCAAATAACGTATGAGATATGTTTTCTACCCATATTCAAATAATGTATGAGCTATGTATTCTAAAATACCTCGCTTTTTTTAATAACGTATCAGGTATGTTTTCTACACATATTCAAATAGCGTACGAGCTATGTATTCTAAAATACCGCGCTTTTTATAACGTCGCTTTTTATAACGTATGAGGTATGTTTTCTACCCAAAGTCAATAACGTATGAGCTATGTATTCTAAAACACCTCGCTTTTTTTTAATAAAGTATGAGCTATGTTTTCTACCCATATTCAAGTAACGTATGAGCTATGTTTTCTACCCATATTCAAGTAACGTATGAGCTATGTTTTCTACCCATATTCAACGTAATAATCTATGTCAAAGTGAGGATAATTTAAGCAAGACTTAGAATTTTTTTCGATGAAAATATGGCTTCTTTTCATCCATACAAAACGCTAGCCTTTTTTTTCATACCACACCCATGGAAACCCTTTCTCTTCCTCATTTTCTCACCCATTCAAAACGTGAGCCTTCTCTTCTTGAATGAAAACGCGAGCCTTCTCTTCTTGAATGAGGAGAAAATTTTCATTTTCTCTCTATAAAAAACCAAAAACAAGCTCAAACCGCAGGTCCTAAGCGGATCTTTGTAAGTGTAGACCCTTTCTATCTCTATAAGCCTTTTCTCTCGTACCACACCTATGGGAAACCCCTTCTCTTCTTGAATAAATAGAGCATTTTTATTTTCGCTCTCCTAAAAAACTCTTGAATAAATAGAGTATTTTCATTTTCGCTCTCCTAAACAAGCTCAATCACCATCCATAGCAAGCCCTAGGCGGTGTCTTTGGCCGCCTTCACCCCAAAGCTCCCAAACTATCTCTCCGCTCTTGAATCTCTCATCTTTTTTGAAATAGCACTTGGCCCGTAGTCGAAATGGGGGGATCGATATGCCCCGTTTTAGAGCTCAATTTTGTAAGCGATAAGCTAGGGTGGATATTGTATGCAAGCAAATTTTTTACTGATGCGAGGGATGCAAGAAAACTTTTTAGATTGGCAAGACAATTTTGAAAAGGTAGGATGCAAATTTGCTTTTAATAGATTCACACCATCCAAACAGTCCAACAGACTAATAAAAAAAGATGATAATATTTCATAATAAAGGATGAAACAACTTAATTTTTTCAATATGCAATTTGGGGATCTACTTAATAATTAATACATGATTATTCTCAAAAAAAAAAAATCGTGAATTTTAAGTTTTCCAACACTTCGATTTCACCATCTAAGAATTAGATGGTCTTTATACAATCTCGAGACATTATTTTTTCATGTACATAGAGGGTACAATCAAGATTTTTTTTTTTTAATTGAGGTTAATCTATAAGTTGAAGAGGTTATACCCCCAGAATTTGGGGTCCTAAAATAAATTCTAGATGGAGTTGGGAGTAAAATATCTTTTAGCACAAAAAATTCCCACTAGTTCCCACACGAGCTAGCCATAACCTCATGATCTAGATCAATTACGTGCTTTACTGATTTTGTAGGCTTGTCCAAGTTTTGACACAGGTGTATCCCATGATATACACATCATATTCATGCTATTATATTTTGTATAGGGTTCATATACTATAAAACCGCTCACTTGTGATTCAAAGAAGCCACAATCATTTTTATCTATTGAATGAGAAATTCAACAGTCTAAAGTATATCACAAAATTCAAAAGATTACATTTTGAATTTTACACCAAATCAATAGTAATATCAGCCACCTGATTTCACTTCAAATGGTCAATGATTGTGATCACAAAGTTAAATGATGTTATTTGCACAATTTTTTTTTTTGTTTATCATTGTTCATTCTGTATGGTCAGGATTCATCGAAAAGTCAAGACCAAAAAGATCATGGCCGTCCGTCAACGTGGTCCCACCATACTTACCCTACTGTGTAGTAAATTGTAAACAAAGGGCAGCATAATCATATACCACGTGTATTATCTTTTAAAAAATTTGATGCCTAAACTTTATTTGCCTCCTTTTTGCTCTTTCGGCGAGTCAGCAACTGTATACTGTTGCATGGAGTGTTTGTTGAAAATTGAGAATCTCTCTCTCTCTCGATTTTGGCTGAAAGCTGAAAATCTCTCTCTTCTCTCTCTATTTTAGTTGAAAGTTCAAAATCTCTCTCTTAGATGAGATTGTTCGTTGAAAGTTGAAAATAGATGATATTGTTTGTTGAGTTGAAATTCTTTCTCTATCATGTCCATATCTCGTGAGGTCGAGATGATCGAATTGAAGGTTTTTTGACGTCATAACGACTTCTTCTAATGAATTTTTGAAGTCCTTAATTTGATTGTTTAGGGCCATACCGTTGTATAAATGTTTCTATATATAAAATAAGGTGCGTTTTGTATAAGGTTGTTGCCCTAAACGATCAAAGTAAGATGCATCTTCAAGTAGTATTGAAAGATGTTGTTTCCGTACTAAAAACCTTGATGATGGCTTCAAAATCTGTTTTATCTCTAATTATAAGATTTAAAGTTTAAAAGATAGTGGAGCTAGGAGCATATCTACAAAAACTTGAAACTCTTGAAAATTGTATGTCTAAAAAATGCATTACAAAGAAGAACTATTTCTAAGACTAGAAATCTATTTTTTTTCATGTCCATATATTTTGATGTCGAGATGATCCATTTGAGGATTTTTGGCCATCAAAAAAACTTCTTGTAGTGAATTTTTGAAGTGCGCCTTTAATTTGATTGTTCAAGGCTTCACCCTTATATAAGCTTTTTTCCTATAATATAATGTTAGTTGAAAGTTGAAACTCTCTTTGACTCTCTCTCATGTGGCATCTTTCTCTCTCTACTCAGCATGGTTGAACTGTAAACTCTCCTATGTACTAAAAATCCCTCTCTCTCTCTCTCTTGGGGCAGCTTTGCTGATTATTCTAGTGAGAAGTTAATTATTGTGGGAATATAAATATGAGGATACTTTTTCTTCTCTTTGTGAGCTAATATAATAATCCATAAAGCTTAATTACAATCATGGGTGTTTGTGTTGTGAGTTAAGAGTGTTATTGAAGGACTATGGAATCAAGAATGGAAGAGTATGCGGTGTTGCAGAGGATTGGAAGAGGAGCATTTGGAGCTGCAATATTGATCCAACACAAGACAGAGAGAAAGAGGTGAGCTTCTGATTCAATCTTCATCCGTCTGATATTGAATTTCAATTGAACTAAAAAGAGAGAGACTGAACTTTTCTCTATTGGGTTTACACTAGAACTCTCCTCTCTCTCTCTGGTTCAACAACAAAGCAGAGAGAAAGATTTTGATTCAATCATCTTCAATCTGAAATTTCAAATGAACTAGAAAGAGAAAACTTTTTGTCTATTGGGTTTGCGGTTGCACTAGGAAGGCTGAATTTTTCGTATCTCTCTCTGGTTCAACAACAATGCAGAGAAGCAGAAGTGAAATTTTGATTCATTCTTCTTCCATCTGAGATTTCAATTTGAACTAGAAAGACTCAAAAACTTTTTTCTCTATTGGGTTTGCACTAGGAAGGCTGAACTTTTCAACTCTCTCTCTCTCTCTCTCAGGTATATTCTGAAGAAGACTCGGTTGGCCAGGCAAACAGAGAGATGCAAACTCTCTGCCTATCAAGAGGTTACTTAAATTCAGTTAATTACAGTCCGTAGTAAACAAATTGGTGCCTTTTCACTAAAAAACAGTAAAAGAGGAAGAAGAGACTACATTGAGTTCATGCAATTAATAGACCAGTCTAATTAAAAAGATTATGAAAATTTGAATGAGAAAGTGTGTTTTTTATTAATATTTTCTCATTTCACATATATGGTTTCGTAGAATTAATTCTTCTGTTTTCATGTATTATATTATGGATGGTACATCGGGAGTTTTGCATTTGGATAAGTTTGGATTTTCAAGGAATGGTTTATTTGATTTAAGCTATTCCTAAAGGATTAATGATGTTATGAGCAATGAATAATTACACCCAATATCTAATATTTTTGCCTCATCAATAGGTT
Organism: Amborella trichopoda; assembly: GCF_000471905.2. The sequence goes on along the minus strand of NW_006500355.1, from coordinate 614,484 downwards.
TCAGATTGCTGGTTTTGTGATATTAGTCTGCACTCTGTACTGTGCAATATCAGTAGCTTAATATCTCTTTGTTTTTCTAGATTGCATTCTTCAAAGGTCTTGAAGACCAATCTATGGACCGATTGTTCATCGACATTTTTGGTGTAGTCTAAGTTGGTTTTTTGTTGGATTTGCGCTCTGGTAGTTGTCTTGTGGAATTACCAGCCCTCATAAAATGCATATGAATATGAGATGACAGAAAGAGCACTTGTTCTGTTTCTTTGCAATTGGCATCTCTTTAATACTTTGAAACTAGTAAATAATGGGTTGTTTTTATGATTGTCAAGACCAAGTTCATCCAATGTCTTATTGGGTTTTGACCTCTGAGAAAGATTTTTTTTTTTTTAACCTTTGCTTTCTGGATTTTGCAGATGGCTTTGATTGGAAGGATTAGAAACCCATACATTGTGGAATACAAAGAAGCATGGGTAGAGAAGGTAACATCAGATCCATTCTCTAAATTTGCCCTCACTTGCATGCATAGAGTCTGCATTTGGGGACTTGAACTTGAAGGCTTAAGAGCAGGTTGAAATCAACCATTGCTTACTAAGACTACAAATCAGTACCAAAAAGCTTCTAAAATTTTCACCACCAGTTCATTGATCATTAAGTCTGAATTCTTACAAGTTATGCCACTGCTTCCTACTGTAATTCAGGGCTGTTATGTGTGTATCGTGACGGGTTACTGTGAAGCAGGAGACATGTAAGTTTCTGTTTCTTGTTTCTCTTAGGAATTCTTGAGCTTCCCCCTCCTTTCATCTTAGACAGATTTGAACATCTGTGAGATTCGTTCTCTCTCACCTCCCCTACCCCCCACCCCCGGCCTCTCTCACACACACCTACAAGGATACAAATTTCAGATGTTAATGTAGCGGCCATGCGCACTACTGAAATGACTTTTGCATGTTTTTGGAAGTTCAGGGCTGACATGATCAAGAGGTCTAATGGTGCATTGTTCCCAGAAGAGGTGAAACTTTATTACAGTTGCCAATTTGTTAATAACCAACTATAGAACAAATTGATTTGTACATAATACATAGGTTTACTCGATTTAGAGATGATCTGCAGTCTTGCTTGGAGATTTCATGGTCTCTTTTAGCCTTGTTCACTGTTTTTGGGTTTATCAGAGGCTCTTCAAATGGCTTGCTCAATTGTTGATTGCTCTGGACTATCTTCACTCTAACCATGTTCTTCATCGAGATTTGAAGGTGGGAATTCAACTGTGCTATCAACCCAAATCTAAGACTGTTTGATGTCTCACGAGACCACCGTGCTTTTCAATTTAAATTGGTTTGCAAGGAGATGCAGAAAATGTTTATGAATAATTCCGTATGCCACCAGTATATTTTTATTAGCAAATTCCAGTGAACTTGTTTTCTAATGTACTTGTTTTTAATTAATTTCTTATTGGATTCATTATTCTGCCATGGGTGTAATTCATTAAGAAATTTCTTGTCTCCATTGATTCTTAAGTGGTTGCTCTCTCTCTCTCTCTCTCTCTCTCTCTCTCTCACACATATCATCATCGCATGATTTACCTGTACCTTATTTCCAGCTGAATCTAAGTGTCTTTATATCCAGTGTTCTAACATTTTCCTGACTAAGGACCTTGACATTCGACTTGGTGAGAATCTAGATACTCAATCCTCTGCAGTTATTATCTTTTAGACTTCAGTAAAAGTGAAAACGAATGCTTCTGAAGGCTACTACTTCCCCCTGCAATTTCCTTTTTTTACTGAAAGTTTACATAAGATCATGTGCAGGTGATTTTGGACTAGCAAAACTGTTAAAAGCCGATGATCTGACATCCACGGTACGTTTCTGGCTTTTCTTATCAATCTTTATAACTCAATTTGGATGCTCTTTAACACATTATATAGTGGTATCAATGAAATTTCTTTTAAATCTAAAAACATTTCAAGTATGCACGTATACCGATATATGCAAGTGAGGCCTTTCGAGAGCATAACCAGTGATTTAATTTGTCAAAACTGATTTGGAACAATGAAATTGCACCTGAAAAGAATCAAAATTAATGCCCAATCCAGGTACGAATGTCACAACAACCTTGATTTTGGAGAGTGTTGATGGTGCTATACTGCTGTCTAATGTGCAGGTTGTAGGAACTCCCAACTATATGTGCCCTGAGCTCCTTGCAGATCTTCCATATGGCTTCAAGTCTGATATCTGGTCTCTAGGTACGCTTTCACAATTGATTCCCATTATTAAGTACTCTCTCTCTTTCTCACTCTCTCGCTCTCTCTCTCTCTCTCCTGTGAGTATTTATGTTCTGAACCTCTAACTGCATGGTGTGGAAAATTTATTTCTTACTTTCTTTTCTTCTCATTTGGTGTATTGAAGGTTGCTGCATGTTTGAAATGACTGCACACCAGCCAGCTTTCAAAGCATCTGTGAGTATCTCCTCCAATTTATACTTTTACCTCTTCCAACTCGCAAACCGTGAGAATTTGACATCCAATATGTACTTCATAAATTCATGCCATACGTATCCCATTGGAACTCGAATTTAGCAATTTCACTTAAATCAATTGGAACAGGACATGGCTTCACTGATAAGTAAAGTTAACAGATGTTCAATTGGACCACTTCCAAGCATATACTCTTCGTCGCTGTGAGTTAAGCATGTTTGTACTTCCACACATTTGATTAGCTTTCTATGATGAGAGAGAGAGAGAGAGAGAGAGAGAGAGAGAGAGAGCTCATGTGTGCTTTGTGCTATGTAGGAGGTCACTGATAAAGAGCATGCTAAGGAAAAACCCAGATCAAAGACCAACTGTAAGTCCCTTTGTTTAACAAGCAGTAGCATTCATTCAACTCCTTCACAATGCAACTAAATAACACAGTATAACCATCTCAGGCAGCAGAACTCTTGAGCCATCCTCTCTTGCAAAAACATGTCGAAAAATGCCTCCCTCCTCTTTCCCCCACCTCCCACTCTTTTCCAACCATGAAAACCGGTAGCCACATGACCATGAGCCATTATTTCAAAAGCAATTCAAGCGATGAAGAAGATAGCCCCTACGCACCTGCCAGCACCAGCAGAACACTCACCCACAAAAGTCTTAAGTCACTGCAAACTGATGAAATGATATTATGTAGCAATTATGGGTCTTTCAGTTCAAGCAATGAAACTTCATCCCCATCAAATTTCAAAATCCATGACGTTAAAGAAGCTGAAGAGAACCCATCTTCAACCTTGTTGAAACCAAAGACTAAACCAATTTCTAAGCCCGAAGGGCCACTGGCTTCACCTAGACGCAACTTGAAAGCGTCCTTTATTGGTGGCACTCCAAGAGTGGACCAGTTACCTTTCTCACCAAGACACAAATACCTTAAACCTAATTATGCTCCACATGATAAAACCAAGAAAACCATAGTATCTGTATCTCCAAAGATGCCTTCAACCAATTCCTATAATGGTAAGAAGTTAGAAAGCATGAGAAAGAGAGGATACTTTAACAACCCTTTGCCCGAGAAAATAAAGAGGCCCACAGTAGCAGCATCTCTACATACACCTTCACCCTATCTCTCTAATGATAAGAAGCTCGAAAGCATGAAGGAGAGAGGGCACCCTCATGAATCATGTGGTCAGATAGAGGAAGAAGGGTTTCACAGAGGATTCAAAACAATGAAAGGTGTTATTCACGCTGAAGATGGGAGCCTGGAAAACGAGGACGATAGTGTCCTTGCTAAGTCTAGTGAACATACAGATTACCAGAATAGATCTGATGCTCTGGAGTCACTGCTAGAGATTTGTGCACAATTACTTCAAGAGCAGAGGCTCGAGGAGCTTGCTGGTGTGCTTAAACCATTTGGGAGAGGCGGGGCCTCGCCAAAGGAGACTGCCATCTGGGTAACAAAGAGCCTCAGAGGTGTCAGAGACGAACAAAACAAAGAATCTGTTAGACCATTGTTTTAGGCGCATTAAATATGAATTGCTCTGAATCAAGCTCAACAACCATCTTTTGTAGTGTCGAATCAATTTTGAGCTTCGTTAACTGAGGGAGCCTTGAAATCATGGAACATCCATGATTCAATCAAATTAACATAAAGGTGACAGCAAACCGATTGTCGGACACAAGATATGAGGATTTGATTGAAGAAAGAAAGCTAGTGAATTGATGTGGAACTTGACTAGATGATTAAGTATGATTTTAATTACACTATTTTTTGTTTTTTATTCATCTAAAGGAGCATCCGCAATTTTCTGCTGCCTTCACACAATTTTTGTTTATTTATAATAAAAAAAAAAGACAACAGAGAAAGAAAATAACAATAAATGGGAGAGGGGAAAGAAATCAGCAGACTTCCTTTTATGGCCTTCCAATCCTACTAAAAAATTATACATTACAATAATTAAAGAGGGAGAGAAAAAATTCCAACCCGTAAGCAATATAAGACTACTTAAAAATGGCCATATATAAATTCCAAATTAATTTGGCCAATATATTAATTTGGCCAATACAATGATAAAGTTAGACCTAGAGAGAGAGAGAGAGAGAGGGAGAGATATTACATCAGCACCATTTTCTAAAAAACCAAGACCAGACTCACATTGAATTGGCCACGGCCTCTTCACATTTCTCCTCTGCATGATCACCTTCTTGAGCTTGACACCCATGGCAACCGCTCTCATCCACAAAGTTGGGGGGTTTTGGAATGAGTCCAAGAATCTTAAACATTAGTTGGTCCGCATCATAGTCATTGTTAGGGGTAGTGAGCAACTTTTCACCAGTGAAGATGGAATTTGCGCCAGCAAGGAAGCAAAGGGCTTGTTCTGGCATCGAGAAGCGCACCCGACCAGCAGAAAGCCTGACCATGGCCTTAGGCATCACGATTCGAGCAGTTGCAATCATTCGAATCATCTCCCATATCTCAACTGGCTGAGGAACGTGAGAGTATAATTTCTATGTGAGCTGATTCTACACCATCACTAGAGAGAATTCATGAACGAAGTTTGAAATTCCAGGTTTTGGACATAATTGGTTGAGAGAAAAATGTTCTTTTATTTATGGAGAAAACAGAATATAGGCCCAAGTTTGCCAACATTTTTAGACAATGGTGCACGTATTGAAACTCAATTATCATAAAGATATACAGAAAAACAAATATAACAAGCATATCTCATGGGTAAAAATGGCCGCATTCTTTGCTTTTTTTAAATAAAATGATCCCTTGTTCTTTAGACGGAATAACATTTTTTAATTTTTTCTAAGGTTAGAAACAACATATTCATAAGATGAGCGTAGCTGAGACGAGGATGCTAAGATGGATGAGTGGCAAAACAAGAAATGATAGAATTCAGAATGAATATATACGAGGGAATTTAGGTGTGGATTCAATAGGCGATAAGATGAGAGAAAGTAGACTTAGGTGGGCAAGCCATGTACAATGTAGACGCCGGTTGGGATGTACGATTTTGTTCAAGTGGAAGGCTCTAAAAGGGCAAGGCCCAAAAGGACATAGATAGAAGTAGTGAGAAAAGATATAGTGACTTTTGGTCTTACCGAGAGTGTAGCCCTTGATAGAAAAGAATAGAAGAACATGATTCATGTAGCCGATCCCAAATCATTGAGTTAAGGCTTGAATGATGATGATGAATTTTTTTAAAAATAAAAAGACCCTTAATTCTTCAGATGCAATACAGTTATATTTTCAATAAAAAACAAGGTTGCATCGTTTCATGTGTTAATGCACTCTAAACGATTTGGCATTTTCAACATTTCAGAGGAAAACCAGAACTACTCCAAAAGCGATAGACACAAGGCCATGAAAAAATACTTGACTCACCTTTTGATCTTGGAGTGGTGTCCCCTTAACTGCAAGCAAGGCATTAATAGGAACACTCTCGGGGTGAGAAGGAAGGGTTGCCAGGGTATGAAGCAGACCAACACGATCCTCTTCAGCTTCACCAAGCCCAATTATTCCTCCTGAAGTTAGGAGACATCACATTATAGTACCAAGTACCCTGATGTTCTCAAGGTGATAGTGTATAGATTTCATTAAGTTGTATTTTCATGAATGTCACCCTCTTTTAGTCTACAGGTTTTATATTTGTGAAATGGATAATATATCTAACAACGAATGGAAAAACCACATGCAATGACCCAAAACTTTAACATGATCTATGAGACAACCAGATAATATAATTTGAACAACCACATGCCGAACGTCCATGCTTCAATAAGTAATATACCCATTGGACAACTTTCCAGGAGACTAATTTTCACATCAAATAATATAGAATTAAAATATTGGAAGAATTTCAAATGAAATTTATCAGGAACATTGGGGTTTTTTTCCCTGAAATTTTCAGGAATAATCCGAACATCTTAAAATTCAGCGCATGTCAGTGAGTTTAACAATAGTAACTGCATCTAGTAGTTGCACCAAAAATAACAATATATTCACAACTTTTTCATAAAAAAAACACAGCTAAAGAGCCCTTCTTTCTTCTCATTCTTCAAGAAGTCCAAAAAAATAATAATAATAAAGAACAAAGGGCTAAGAGGATACTATTGTCCACCAAAACCAGAAACTTAAAAAGTTCTTGAAAGATTTAAATGAATCATCAAGCAATGGCTTCTGTATGTATTATTTTACCTGAACATACACTGATTCCAGCTTCACGAACATACTCAAGAGTTTTCAGCCGATCATCATAGGATCTTGTTGAGATTATTTTTGGATAATATTCTCTTGAGGTGTCAAGATTATGATTGTAAGCTGTGAGACCTGCCTTCTTAAGCTCCTCTGCTTGCTGCTTCTCTAGCATGCCCAATGTGCAACACACCTCCATACCCATTTTCCTGTCAAGGCAATTAAGGAAGCGAACAAATTCAATAACTAGAAAGATTGTTGCTTAACAGAATCACAAGAAGTTACACATTACAAGGTTTATACAATTATAAATAGAAAGGTTTTATGCCTCGTTCATTTTTATCCATCAACAATATATGTATCACAGAACTGAAAAAATATGTACAGCACAAACTGTGTGACCTACAAACACTACTTCGGTTATTTGACTCAATCAACCATTTGCCGTTCAAATGGAACCAGCATGTAACACTATTGTGACACTTCATTTTAGAGATATCACAATTTAAAACATTGAAACTTTAACCATGGCAAATATTATTCTCATTAACCAAAGACAGATCAGATCTTCAATGTTATTTATCCTTCTAATGCTTGAAGTAATGGGCCAAAAACATTAAAAAGAATAAGGAAACAAATTCAAGAAATACAAGCTACTCAAGAAAAATACCCTGGCATCGAACCATTTGAAGAAAAACCAGCTCCTACTTAAAAAGAAAAAAAAAAAAAAAAAAAACCTACACTTAAGGAAAAACGAAACCAACTGAAGAAATACATCAAAAATTACATCCTTGCATGAAACAACAGAAGAAAAAAGCAGTGTTAGAAAGTGCGACTCAGGCCAAGTAATCGGTCATGGCCCGAGGAGATTACTCAGACCGAGTCCGAGTAACTCGGCCAATCAGTGCCAAGTACTGTAGCAACAAAAACAAAGGCTAAAAAATATATAAAAAATCCAAAATAATAGGAAATGTATGTTTAAAGTAAGAATAAGCAAAACACTTCAAAATGATGTTAGAAACATAGTAAAAATATAGAGGGGTATTTTTTAAATGATCCAAGAAAGAAAAATAATAATAATATTCCCGAGTGGAGCCCAAGTAACTCAACCGAGTAGAAACTACTCGACGGATTTCTCAATCACTGCCCCAAAGTGCACCACTTGCTCGTATCCAGCCTCTTACCCTGTATCACTTACTGAAGTGGGGGCCACAACATCATGTGTTCCAATCCTGCCCCGTTAACATGTCAAAAAAAAAACGAACACTTACATACATCATACTCAGCCCCAACCGTCTTGGACCATACACCACTCAAGTAAGATTGATATACATGCCTCCACTCCCCCTTTCACCATTCCTCCAAACACTGTTCAAAAAGCTCAAACTATGTGGCCAACTCAATCGTTGACAAAACTGAGTCAAGTTGTCAAGTTTGCTTTGAAAAACTCACCAAATTTTCCAAATTTTCATGTGAATAATTTCAAATAAAAATAGAGCGATTGTTGTGGGAACAAACCCAGTTTGCCACCTAGGTCCAATTCCAATGGAAGAGACCATGTACTTGTCAACTTAAAATCAAAATTAGGTAAAGGGGAGAAAAGGACACATGCTGAGTTTTTTAATAGTAAAACTCGCAAATCTTGGCAAGTCGAGTTGACTCCGGTGAGTTTATTTGAATTGAAGCAAGTTTTCATTCACGCCTCCAAATATAGCCCATATTAAACCAATCTAAAAGCCGGCAGTTGAAAATGATACATCTTATGTGTGAGAACAAGGTAAAAAGCAGAGAGAACCTAAGGACACCTACCCTCAATTAAAATGACAAAAGTCATCCTTACATAAATCCAGCCTAATTTACTCACCTATCCTAATAACCATATTGCATAATTGATTGCTTCTGTAGAAAAAATAAGAGGCCAATAAGGAAGGTAAAATCGACATATGATGCGTGATCTTGGGATTCAAAATAAAGCCCCAAAATGTTGAACCACATAACAAGTGTAGTAGTTAGTTACCGTATTAAACTACAATTAACGCAAGACATCAGAACCAAATAGAAACTACAAGCCTTTGTACGAGGAATAACAAAGCACAAGAATCATAATCAGTGAAAGAGGACACAACAGTGAACTTGTCCATAAAAATCTAATAGAAGATATGCACATTAAACTTGACATAGCAAAAGAACTTAATATGAAAATCAAACCAATTACTTGAAAGAAAAGTTGAAATCACGGAGCACATCTCGCCCAATGGCTCCCACAAAAGCTAGGGTACGCAGACCTCTGAACTCTCACAATCTCCTTCTCAAAATAAATTGTTACCAAACCTCTTTTCATCATCTCAGTTTGTTTTTCACAAACTGTTATGATATGCATGGGTTCTTCACAAAATACTAGCCGCTTGTCATACAATTCTTATTCCCTAAATCTCTGCTTGAAATAACATTGCTCAATTCTCCAGGCCCTTTTTGACTTCTGCTAACCTGCCAATGCCTTCATTTTCTAGTCAGCCTCTAAATTCATAATCAGCAACTGTTTTCAGTTCCTTAATTTCATTTTCAATATCTATTCTTTATTTCAGTTCCTTAAATTCTTTTGTAAATGCCAAACAATGTCAATAAGAATATTCCGATCCATCTCATGATCCGCGCCATAAGTTTCTTCAACTCCATTGACCACCATTTTCCTTCTTTTAAGAAAAGTTATTTCCTAGGGGAAAATTTTATATTTTCATTTTCAGATTTTCTTCTCTGACATTTCGATATTGCTGCTTCTTCAGTTTCATATACATTCTCTCCGATGGATAGCCCCCATAAATTTGGAAAAAACTATAACTGATGCACTCCTCCATAAAATGTAACCAGTAATTAGTCTCCTCTGGTTTCCATTGAAGATCAAATATACCCAAATTGAAACAGCAAACAAAATATTTGAGCAGTCTATCACTCCGGCAGCTGCCTGACTGAATTTCTCAACTGAAGAGCCTAGCAGGAGAAAAAGCCGAAGCAGTGGGATACGACCTTCCTCCGACTACAGCAGTAATGTGAACAGATCCACTGTGGTACCAACTACCAAATCAGAAAAGGTGCTTTATTTTGGTCTTGCCAACTAGTGGCTGAAACAGTGATGATGCAGAACATCTGAAGGAGATGCACAATCAGGTCTGAGAAGCTTTGACAAAGCTATGACAACTACAAGACCAATGCAAATGGGCACCATCTATAAAAAGCATTTGCCGAAGGAAATCTAGAACAATTTATCTTCAAAAGGAATGGTATCCAAGAGTGTCTAACAAGTCGCTCAAATATGGAAAGATTGGACCATGGCAAATTCTTATAGAAGATAGGGAGCAATGCTTAAAAGATCAAGCTTCAAGATGGCTACAACATCTTCCTTATCTTCCAGTTTCAACACTTAGTGACTTTATAGATGACATAGAATAGAACTAGAGAGAGAGCGTGGAAAGAAGTTTCCTGAGCAGAAAGCCAATGAGAATGAAGATATCATAGATGGTGTGCATTACCACCAAGGCCAATTTTTCCCAACCAAGGGAGATTGGAGAAAGAGCAGTCTCAAAGAACAATGTCGACTTCGATAGGTTGTAACTTTGCTTTCATGTGCAAAGTACCTAATATCATGTATGTTTTTCAGGGTAGCTCGATGAGACGAATCAAACTCTAGGAGCTATCAAGTCCAATTTACAGAAAAATACAGTATTTGACTAGAATCTCAGTTTTTTCTGTTTCCATTTCTTTCAGGGGTAGTCTCGATCTGAAAAATGGAAAAACAATAGTCAGATGGTTACTTCTAAAGTTTTATGGAGGAGTGCAACAAATATAGTTCTGCTCCAACATTAAGGGACATAAATTTGAAAGAAGGCATACCAATTTGAAGAAGGAAGAGCCTTATAATGAAGCAGAGAGAAAATTGCAACAAGAAAACAAAAGAACCATCTTTCAAAGCTCCAATTGAAGAGAAGGCCAAGAATAAAATATGGCCAGTTGAGTTGTGAATAAACTTATGGATTTGACATTCTTGGCAATTAGAAAAGGATTTGACTGACTAACCGATGTTGGCTATGGAAATCACACAAATACAAGGAAGGTTGGCAATTATGAATATAGGAGCTGCCCAGAAAATAAAGGCACCAACTAGGCCACGTTTAGTGAAAGGACAAAAAAACTGAATATCTTAGAAGAATCCAACAATATTCTGTTAAGTAGAGAACAAGATAAACATGACAAGATATGAGTATTTCGTGAAGAATCCATATGATAACATTTTTTGTCAGAAAGAAATTAAGGAGATGAAAGAAGTTTTGATGAATTTCATATTCTGTGAGAGTTGAGAGGCTTGCATACCCTAGCTTTTGGAAAAGCAATAGGAGCAAGTTGTGCTCCCTTGATTTCCATTTCTCTTTCTAGTTGTTGATTTAATTTTTCCATTATTCATCTCTTATTTCTGTTGTTGCATCAACAGCCCATCACCAAATACCATAAAAAGGCTTACTTAAGAGGGAGCTATTATAACATGAAAGTAGTCGTGTGAGTATGGCTAACACACCTTGCAATTATTTAGTTAAACAACTCTTCATATTTAGTGATGAAGGCTAGCCAAGTATCACTAATTTTAAATTTTAAGGTGCACCATAAAAGGTATCATGATGGGAAAGGTAACCACGTACTCTCTAATTTAACTTTTATCATAACTGAATGAGACAGGAAACTAAAGATTACTCAATCCAATTTTCCCAATATGAAACACACCTTATAGCCTTGACATAGTCAAGAATTTGGTTGAAGTTTGTTTTCCTACCCACTGTGTCTCTCCATGCGGCACCCATACAAAATCTTGTACTGCCAGCCTCCTTTGCCTGCAAAATTTCGGAAAATATAAATTGCATTTAACATAACGGATATAAACACAAATAAATCTTACAAGGCACATGAGCAAGGAATAGATTAACATTAAATCCTATGTTAATAGGAGAATCTGTGTCTAGTTCAGATATACTCACCTGCCTATAATTTGCCAAGTCCATTGTGACATGTCCATAGAAGTCCTTACAACGTGCACTTATATATTTAATAATTTTACGACTTGTCAATAAAGAAAAATAAATAAAAATAAATTGAAAATAAAACAAGTGGGTCCAAATCAAAGAAACCCGTATACAGATCGTACACTCATGCGGCCATGAATATCTTACAAAAAGGAGACGCATCCGTGATTTCTCAATTATGTGGCCTCGCATGTCCATAAAGCAGACATGCCGCGCCTGGAAATCCAAAAAAATAAAAATTTCCAGACATGGATTTCCTGTGCTTGTATGTGTGTCTTGTATGTCAACAAGCATGTCTAGTACATTGGCATGTCGGATTCTCCCAGTACATAGATCACATCTAGTACACCTTCAGAAGTTCATAATTTATCTATTCCAAAATACATCAAAACATATTGGCCCATATCATAACTTTAATGTAAACTTACATAAAAAAGAATTTAAAATGACCTAACCAAATGAGCTCATACTAAATGTCTTTGCATGCTAAAGGATTCTTTGACAATGAGAAGAACTCCCATATGAAAATAAACACATGGTAACCACTCTATCTATCTCTCTTTATTCTTGTGGGATAGACTGCCCATACGAATTTTCTACTATCAAAAGTTTAAGATCTGGGTTTTATCGCTCTTGGGAAATTACAGGTTCCAAGCGCTTCAAGGGCTTAAGGGGGGGGGGGGGGGTGGGGTTTGTGAGGGCGGTGGCAGGTGTATGTGTGTAAGCTTTTAAATCAGAATTCAGACCAAAACTGTACTAGTTTAATAACCTAGACACAAACTAGTATTGTTGCTGAAAGCAAAGTAGACAAATGGCAACCTCTGGGTAAAACTACACCTGGAAGAAGTACCAACCGAACAGCTCGATAACCATCAGCAGCTGTTCATAATATTTATATCGAATAGTGGCTTTCTTTACATCCTCTCAAACTAAAATAGCAAATACAAATGAGCAACTAATTATGTAGAACACACAAAATAAATCATCACATTTATTACACAACACAAAATAAATCATCACATTTATTACACAGCACAAAATACTGCAATGGGCGGCTAAGCACATGAAAAGTGAATATAAAGCACAAATGGAATCTACCTTTCTAGCTGCCTCCATGACATCATCTTTGCTCATGAGCCTTTGGCTTTTCACCCCAGTGTTGTACCTAGACGACTGTGGACAATAAGAACAATCTTCACTGCAACCTCCAGTCTTGATAGAAAGAAGAGTACATTGTTGCACTTCCCTAAATTTCTGGGTATGTCTATGGACTTGAGCCTGCAAAATTTCATCCATTTTCATAACTAAAATCGTTATGTCCTTAAACTTTTACCAGATGAATCCAGTCATTGCCAAGAAGAGATGGTTGACGTTTAACCCCTCCTTAGTAGAATTGGGAGCATTAAAATAACGTGATATGCAATAAAATTCTTCTGGATAACACAAAGAAGTACCAATTTATAACAACAGTCTATCATAACCGATAGCTAATAAATATTGCATTGAACGTACTAACGATAACAATCTGATTTCTTTTCCGGCTTACCGGTTTATTCTTTATTTTAAAACTTAAAAGTGAAAACAATCAGGAAAATTAAGTTTATGCCAGTTCAGTAACATAATTCATGGCAATTACAGATTTCTTTTTTAAGCTAGAGAAATCAATATTAATGATGGATTTTGATATACTTGCTGCCTCATGGAGATCACACGTAAAAAAATAAAACAGGGAAAACCATCAACAGATGATGATAAAATAAAATAAAATTGAGTAAAGTAAATTAAATTAAGTAAATTCCCCAAAATAAATTTGAAGATGAATATTTCAGCCACTCAGCCATAAAGGACCCACTCTAAGCAGAGGCAGAGCCTCAATTAACATGCATGCGAAGGCAGAGTCACAGAATGATAGGAAATAAAAAATTTCAAATGGAAATAAATCATGGGTATAATAGTCGAAATAAATAAATAATGGGTATAAATTTCTAAGTTAAAATTTTCAATCTTTACATTTTAAAATCCTCGATGATTTTCCATACGAGTAATACTAGCACCACTGCATCAATTTGCATGGGGTGAAAGTTATTTTGCAATGCAGTTGGAGATAACCCCGAACTTATAAATCTATAAACAAAAAAAAATATTAAAGTTTGAATCTTTGAGCTAGTACTGCAAGTAATTAAGCGAAACTATCCAATTAAAAACATTTAAAATTAATATAAACCTTTTTCTGCCAAAAAATTAATAAATTAGCAAAACCCAAGTCATAGTTCCAAGAAAAAAATGAAGAAGAAGTTTTAAAGAAAAATGAAAACTGAACTTTCAGAAGGGAAAAAAAAAAAAATGAATTGGGGTGCCATTATTACTTACGCCATGGAAGAGTAAATCAAGAATGGGAGAATCATAAATGGCGTTGATAGATTCTTTGGTCCAATGGTTCCTTGGTCCCTCTGCAATACTCCTTTCTGCCTCAATAGCTGCGGCCGACGCCTTAGAGTTCAACGAATATGGCTCCGGAGAACACGAGAAATACCGAACCAGAGGCCATCTCAGAGAAGAACAATGGAGAGATCTCCTCATCAACATCTCTCAGTCTAAAGTTCTCTCTGTGAATTTGGGGTAAGTGGGAGTGAAGTCCGAGATTCAGAGAGCTAATTTATAGGGGAAGAAGGGCAGGTGGAAGGAGTTACGAGGGATGATGATATGCACTCACAGCCCTTTCTTTCTCTCTCTTTTTTCTCTCTCTTGTTTTTTTTTCCCTCTCGTTTTTGTTTGGAAGCTGGTTATCTACCAAAGCTACCCATTGTTCGAATTTCCAAGGGAAAGTTCAAAAAAGATAATTGAAAAGGCTAAAAATTTCTAATATTTCATTTCTCTGTCGGATTTTGAAGGTCTTAATACTTGAACTTAGGGGTTCTGCGGCTTAAAAATATGTCGGATTTTTTAACTTTTGATTTTGAAAATCCCAAGCTCTCTAAAGTCCAACTGTAAAAATCCAAAGTTTTCCCTGCATCCCCAAAGAGAATCGGGAGAAGTAAAAAAAAAAACATAAAAAGATAGGTATGAATGCAATATTCAAATTTAAAGTATTTTTGATAAATTTCCCTTGAAAAAAATATTTTAAGATATATTTTGGTAAAAAAATTTAAAAAAATAATATGATTCATGAAGATCCTGGAAAAGATAGAAAGGATTTTTTCAAGTATATTAGTCGATCCCTTTAGAGGAGGGACTAAAAAAGTAGAGAAGGAAAGAGGGAGTATTGAATGTTGCATATTCTATTTAACTTAGGCTATAAAATATACTTAAAAGATGGCATATTCTATTTTGGGTGAGTTCGATGGGGGAGAGGACCCTACCTTGTTAGATTTTTTTTTTTTGGGGGTGGGGGGGGGGGGGGGGGAATGATTTCATGCAACGGATTTATAGTTATGCAACGGATTTATAGTAATACGATACAGCAACCTTCAAAAGTTATGGTATGACCATTTGTTTGATCCAAATTTTGAAATATATAATATTTTCATTTTAATGAACGATCACAAAAAAAAAAAAATTTGAAAACACAACGTAAAAAGTATTTTTTTTTTACCCCAATTAACTTAAGCCGTTTATTTTGGTGAGATGTTTAGATCTAGACCTTAGAAGGATTTTTTCATTTTTATTTTTTTGGATAGCTTTATTATCATTAGATAAACAATGTTAAAAAATAAATAAATAAATGATAGATTCGTTTTTGGAGGGGAACCATTTTGACCATATCTAGAGTTCAAATTGAATTTATTTTTTTTTTTATTAGTGAGATGAAAAGAGTATGTGTGCAAAATTTTGTGTCATACAAATACCACAAACATGATTTTCTATAAGTGTCGTTGCATCGTACTATGATACAACCGTTGCATTAAATTATTGCCTTTTTTGGGCAAGTCAATGGGGAGAGGACCCCTACCTTAGTAGGAATTGAGCTTAGGAGATAGCGTTGCAAATCGTCAAGCCCTAATCAATTAAGGGGCATTTTGATAGGAGGAAATTAGGAATCTTAAATAATTGAAATCCAAGGAAATATATGGATTTTCAATATCAAGGATTTTTATCATGGATTCCTCAAATCTCTTGTTTAGATAAACTATACAAAATTCATGGATTCTTTGCAATCACTTCTATGTCCATTGTTTGGTAACAAAGCTTGATACAATTTATCTCTCTAAATTTTTTATATATTTTTTCTCTCTAAAACTCAAAATTTGGGAACGTATATCTCCAAGAAATTTGAGATAGTTTATCTCTTTAAAATTTGATATGGTTTGTCTCTCTAAAGTTTAATATACTTTTTATCCAAAATTTAAAAATTGAAATGGTCTATCTAAAAATTTTGAGATAATTTCTCCCCCTAAAATTTTTAGGTGATTTACTTTTTCTAAAATTTAATATAGTTTCTCTTTCTAAAATTTTAAGATACTCTCTCTAAAACTTAAAACTTGAGATAGTTCCCCTATTCAATAACTTTGATATAGTTTCTCTCTCTAAACATTTTTAAGTAGTTTCTCTCTCTAAAATATGTTATAGTTTTTTTTTCAAATTTTAAGATACTTTCTCTTTCTAAAAGCTAAAATTGGAGATGATTTCTGTCTATAAATTTTGCGATAGTTTATTTTTTTAAAAAACTTTATGTACTTTCTCTCTTTAAAATTTGATATAGTTACTTTTAAAAATTTTAGTATTCTTTATCTCTCTAAAACTTCAAATTTGGGATAGTTTATCTCTCTAAAATTTTAAAACAGTTTATCTCTTTAAAATTTGATATAGTGTATTTCTAAACTTTGATATACTTTTTATCTCTGAAGTTTAAAATTTGATATACTTTCTATATCTAAAACTTAAAATTTGAGATAGTTTATCTCTCTATTTTTTCTTAAAATAGTTTATCTCTCTAAAAATTTCATGTACTTTCACTATTTAAAATTTGATATAGTTTATCTCTCGAAAATTTTAATGTACTTTTTTTCTCTAAAATATAAATTTTGCGATAGTTTCTCTCTCCAAAAATTTTGAGAGGGTTTCTTTCTAAAAATCTCTCTCTAAAATTTTCTAGGTAGTTTATCTCTCTAAAATTTGATATAATTTCTATTTCTAAAATTTTAATATATTTTATCTTTCTAAAATTCAAAATTCGATATAGTTTTTCTCTAAAACTCAAAATTCAATATAGTTTTTCTCTCTAAAACTAAGATATTTCTCTCTAATTTTTTTTTTGCCGTTTCTCTTTCTAAAATTTATAATAGTTTCTCTCTGAAAGTTTAAGAAGATTTTCTCTCTCTACAATTTTAAGAATACTTTCTCGCTTTAAACCTTAAGATTTGATATAGTTTCTCTCTCTAGAAAAGTTTGAGATAGTTTATATTTTTAAAACTTTTTAGATACTCTCTCTAAAATTTGATATAGTTTCTCTATCTAAAAATTAAAATATGAGATTGTTTCTCTCTCTAAATTTTTTTAAATAGTTTCTCTCTCTAAAAAATTGAGATAGTTTATCTCTCTAAAAATTTGCATGTACTTTCTCTCTCTAAAATATGATAGTTTCTTTTTAAAAATTGAAATTTGAAATAGTTTATTTCTCTAAAATTTTAAGATAGTTTATCTCTCTAAACAAATTGGTACTTTCTCTATCTAAAATTTTAACATACTTTCTCTCTCTTAAATTTTAACATAATTTCTCTCTCTAAAAGTTATAATTTGATATAGTTTAGCTCTCTAAAGTTTTGAGATGGTTCATCTTTCTAAAAAAAAAAATTGTTACTTTCTCTCTCTAAATTCTAACATACTTTATCTTTCTAAAATTTTAACATACTTTGCCAATAAAAGTTAAAATTTGTGATACTTTTTTTCTCTACAAATTTTGGGAAAGTTTATCTCTTTAAAAATTTTAGGTATTTTTTCTCTCTAAAATTTTCATATCTACCAAATGCTTCCTATATTTCAGGTGGAGGAACCAATGAGTGAAATCCATGGGCCTTAGAAATGAAAAAAAACAGGTTTTGGTGTGGAAATGAAATCATGAAAAAGTAGGTCTTTTTTCCATGATTTAATTTTCTTGATTTTAACTATCATAGTCATTAAACAATCCAAACTGTAGATTTTGACAATATCCAAGATATTAAGAATCCTTCCTTTAAATCGAAGTACCCAAACATGCCCTAAAGCATATTCTTCATAGTTAAAGAGTGCCATTACATATTAAAGATGGCCTATAATACGCTCCCACATGAGCATGGTGTATATCTACTCCCTTGACAAGATTACCTATTTAGGCAGGATTTTCTTAATTTGGGAGAAATTGTTATTCTCAAAAGGAAAAAAAAAAGAAAAAATGTTAGATTTTTTAATACGTGAATCTCACCTTCTAAAAATTGGACGGTCTTTGTTCAATCTTGAGATGATAGTTTTTTAAGTGCAATGGGGGTGCAATTAAAAAATAATTTTCTAAAGGTTGCGTAGGGTTACGTCCTTAAAATTTGGGTCCTAAAATAGGATTTAGTTGAGGGAGTAAATAGAAAGTATACTCCCACATCTTTTGGCTACATTAAAATGACTTGGAAAAATAGTGATAATAACAGAGGGAATATCTCTTCCACTCCCAATATGTCGATCTTGGAAAATACAATTGTGATGTCAAAAAATCCTCAATTTGATCATTTTTGTTTCAACAAAGAAGAATACAACTTGCGATACTAGAAAACCATCAATTTGATCATTTTTGTTTCAGCAATTATAATATAATATAAGCTTTTCAAGCCTTAAAAATAATGTATATTGTGATGCATTATATGGACTGGTCATTTTAAGTGTCGACATATTGGTTAGATTTATACGATTTTTTAATCTTCAAATTTCATAATCAAGGGCAACAATAGATTTCTGTTAGAGGAGTTTCCACTACCAAAACTGCAATTACAATAAGTATTTGACATGCAACTTACATTTTTAATGTAAAGCTTAGATTCTATGCCGACCTCAACCGTATATAAAATGTCTAATGATATTATTACATATTATATATGTATTATACAAATGTATATTATTTAAATTTCGAGGTCAGGCTAGCGAACCGAAGCACAAAAAATGTTCAGCCCGAACAAGCTCAGCCTGCTAGCTTTAAAATTCGGGCCGAACACAACCAGAAGTCAGACCTGGCCCCTTGGCAGCCCTAATTGCGACTCAATGACATATGCAGTCCTAATTGCAACATTATGCAGCCCTAATTGCAACATAATGACATATCAACTGGTGATGCATTCCAGTTTTGTTGCCATTAGAAGATAGGTGCTTTGATGGGACACAATGCAGTAGCTAAGTGCACCCCATGTGCCATGATGTCCTCATACCCCCTGATATGTAGGCACATTTGGACTGCAATTTGTTTGCATTTAATACATCTTTGTAATTTTTTACATAGTTTTGCATTTTTTAGCATATGGAATGTTCAAATGCAAGGGAGAGACAGGTCAGAGACAAAATGACAACTAAAACCTCATAAAAACACCCAGACAAAGACATAAACTACAGTACTAATTGTGCAACCAGACATTCAAATAAATATTTGTGCACCAAAAAAAGCAACAAGTCCTAGATATTAAACTGGGAGTGAGGTAAATGCAACAAGTACCAAATATGCTCAGTACAAAGCAAAATTCTCTATAGCAACTGCACATTACTTATTGAGATGCAATTCCAACCTCATGGACTTAGTAAACAGTAGACAGAAAAGCTTGTGTAAAGCCAAAATTATATACGAAAATATAAAATGAGACCATTTATCTTTTATACAAGATGGTCACAATAATTTTGGCCATTGGATGTAAAGTTGGGTGGTTGCAATTATTCCTTTGACCAAGCTCAAACTTCAAAAAATAATTTCTCGAACTTTGTAACACATCTAAGTAATCAAATTTCACATCAAATGGTTGTAAGGAATTGTGACCACCTTGTATAAAAAGTAAATGGTCTCATTACATACAATCTCAAATTATATTTGAAAACAAACTTCAAAGTGGGGTACATCTTCCCTTGTTTGTGGTTAGACATAGATGTGTAACAACTAGAGTGCCATTTAAAACTCATGTTTTTAAAAAATAAAAAAATATTTATCTGTAGTTAGCCAAAAATTTGTTACTACTTCCTAGAATGTCAAAGGCTTTAATATAAGAGAAAATCAAAGTGTAATGCAATGAATTTGAAATTGTTGTAAAAAACATCACTATAAATCCTCACTCTGTTAATGGCAAGATCTCGAACACACGGTCCGTGTATGTTTGGCGACAACAAACATTTTGATTTTAATTAAATGGTCAAAATTTAGTCGAGAACAATATCACACATGTATTAGTGCATAATAAGTACAATAGGGTCAATTTTCAAATGGAGTCAATCATTGACATAGTTATCGTCTCCAAGAACCATCCATCTGTAGTTTAGATGCTAGAAACATGTAAATTCTAAACGTGTAGACACATAAACATATTCTTTTATTTATCTTTCAGACTTGGGAAACTGATCAAACTACACCAATGATTTAAACTAGGGTGTGGTTTCTATAAGGTTGCAAGCTTAAACAATCCAATACAGGCACACTTCCAAATTGTATCATAACAAGTAATTTTGGTGTTAAATTCTTACGGTTATTTGAAAATCTATTTCCATATTTAATTATAAAAATTTAAACTCTAAAAATAGTTAAATTTAAGTATATCTATAAACATACGAAAATCTTGAAAATTGACGGTTTAGATAATGTGTTGCAAAATACACTATTTTTTAGACTCAAAATCCTATTTTTTTTTTTTTCCATATTCATACATTGTGATGTCAAAATAATCAATTAAAGGGTTTCTCAACATTAAAACAACATTTTCCTATGATTTTTTAGGTGCATTTGTAATTCTATATTTTAAGGTTGCAACTTTACATAAACGTTTTCCCTTAAACTATGGGAAAGTATACAATAAGACCATTTATCTTCGGTACAAGATGGTTACAATTAATCTTAGCTATTGGATATGAAATTGCATGGTCACAATTAATCTAATTCCAAGTTTACCATCATTCTTTTGATGATATTTTAAACACCCCGACAGTTGACACATCAAAATGGTTTTTGATATTTATCAAAATATAACTAGGGCGAAAATAGTTACCATAGTTATTTAAATGGGTTTTAAATATTTTTTATGTTTTAAAATAATCTCATATATTGCACATTTTACACTCAAGTCCTATTGTTTGAAAATAATTTTTGAATTTTAAATTTTTTATTTTCTAAACAAATTATGCTCAAAATTTGATATATTTGCACTTCTCATCAGCAAACGCATTTAAAAATATATTATAAATAGTTTTAGAATATATATAATTACCATAATATATCTAAACACTAAAGGATATTTTGCTCATTTGTTATTTTTTAATTATATTTTAAAATTTATGAGAAAATCAACATTCCAAGTTTGGCCTTAATCTTATCTATAGAAAAAGACAAAAAATTAAAATATATTTTTTTAAAGTGAGATTTGTATGAAAATATGAAATATATGAGACTATTTTTCATTAGCATCGGGCCTTGTCCCAACTAATTGAACTCGACAAATATATGGACTATTTCTAAATTTAAAAAATAAAATTTATCCTTCATTTTATAAGGGAAAAATTTGTATAAGGGTGAGGTTCTAAACAATAAAAAAGAGGCGCACCTCAAAAATTCCCTAGAGGATGTTGTTTCGATGTAAAAAATCCTCAAAATTGATCATCTCGACTTCAAGATGTATAGACATGAGAAAAAATAGATTTCAAGTATTAAAAATAATGCATAAATATAATACATTTTTTGGAACGTAAATTTTCAAGATTTTTAAGTGTTTATAAATCTACTCGGTTTACATTATTTTTAAAACTTCAAATTTTATAATTAAAGATAGAAATAAATCTCCAGGCCACCACAAAGATTTTCAGTATCGAAACATCTTTCGATACTATTTGAAGGTCTACCTTACTTTGATCATTTAGGGTCTTGGCCTAATACAAACGACACCATTTATAAAAAAAAAAGTATTTGTTGAGTCGGCCGACTCACCTATTCTCGTACGGTCTCCCTTCACTTTTTCCATTCCTCTTTCTATCCCTCAAGCTGTACATTCCCGCACTGCTCATCCATTCCTCAGAACCACCATACCATTGATGAGAAACAGTTGAAAAAATAGAAAAGCTCAATAAATTTTTCCTTAATTAGAAATGGGTTCTTCTAGCAAGAGAAAACCCATGAAGAAACCCGCTTCCAAATCCATTTCCATCAAGAATAACATCCACAAATCCATTGAGAAAACCACATCAATACCCCATTTTCACCAATCCATTGATGCTCAAGTTTGCTCTTTGAACAACAAAAATAGCCAAGATGAGGAAGCAGAGGAAGTGGCGGAAGAGAGAGAAGAGCCAGGGCACGCCCACGCCCTGAATGCTTCAGGTGTGCTCACACTAGAGGAAGTCTTAGAGCGAAGGTGTAGAAAGATGAGGCAGTTGATGGATTTTTACAGGAGTTACTATTGGGGCTTAATGGAGGAGGTGAGGTTCAAGTATAGGGAGTACTATTGGAAGTTTGGGAAAGGTGGGTTGGAGGAAGAGAGAGAAAGAGAGGGTTTAGAAGGAAGCACAGGGGAGGAGAGAGAAAGGGAGGGTTTTTTGGGGAAGAAAGGGGAAGAGAGATGTGGGTTTCTGGGGTGCAAGGCCAAGCGTATGGCCATGGCAGGCTTTTGCTATACACACATTCTCTCTGATAGTAGGCAACAATTGTATAAGGCATGTTCTTATGTTGTCAAGAGGTTAGCTTATCCTCTCGCTTTTTGCTTTATTTTTCACTTTTCTCTAAAAAGGTTTGAAATTTAGATTACTGGGTGAATGCTATAATATGAGCTTGATTTTTCATATTATTATGGCATATATTTTTGCTTCTTTATTGAATTGGGAGAGTTGATTTTCACTGATATACCAACTTTGTGGTTCATCTGCTACTTTCTCTTCTTCAAGTTTGATTTTGAAACAGCGGGTTTGTGGTTGTTGTATTTATCTGGTTTTGCGAAGGTTTCTTAGTCCAGTGATTGTTTTTTCCTCCTTTATTTATTAGTTTTAAATCCTATGTCTTCAAGAGTTTGTTCTGTGTTGGTGGTTTTTCTTCTCATTTCCTTTCCCTTGGCATGCAGTTGCAGGGTATATGTTTGTCCAGTATCCTGCATCTTCTGTTGTGTTATTTTTTATGTGTGTTATATCGTAATCAGCTGATCATCTGTGAATTCAAAATATTGGGTGGCATTGTATGAATTTTTGTCATTGATATCATCAAAATAGAAAACGGCTCCACCTCTGACTATAAGAGTTTGTTGGTCAAATGGTGCTAGAGATCACAATTTATGGAAACTAACTCCTGTGGTACTTTGAGAAAGCTTTTTCTTCATGCTACAAGATTAATCTTCCGTCTCCCGAATGGGCATTGATTCGTCTTATATCTCCTCATTGATTCGAAAATGAGCACTGCACATTTGAAAGTGTTAGGATGAAATTTCCTATAGGAAGACTGAAATATTGCAGAAGAGTGTATTTCTCTTAAAGCTATAGGAGCAACGTCACTTTTTCCATTATTTCCTCTACAATGGTTTTAGTTTCACTTGGATGTTTATGGGTGAGAAAGAAAGCCATTTAGACTTTTTAAAATTCTTTATTGATGAGATCTTATTTGTTATGTTATACAGTGTACAAACTGGGCCCATCGTATGTGGTAAACCGGTGCTGAAGGCAGTTGTGCCCTCCCTATGTGGCATCCACTATGAAAAAGCCGAGAAACACATTGCTCGATCCCTGAAGAAGGCAGGCCTAAATCATATGCCATCTTCAAACAGGCCTGCTCCAAAATTTCATATACTAATCACTGAATATGTGCGCCATATTCAGGCAAAAAGAGAAGCTTGCAATGTAAATTGCAACAAGAATGGAAAAAATGGGCCTGAAACACTAACCGTAGTTAAGGATGAGAGTGCTAATTGATGGTTTTGCTGCCTTCTGTTGAGTAGAGAGGAAGTTGAAGCAGGTGTTATGAGTGAAGAAACTGGCCAAAATAGAAAGAACAAGAAAAATACTTTATGAGAGAAGATAAAGTTTGGGTGAATATTCATTTCATCCAACTGAGTTGGCAGGGGTCTAATGCATAGGGGCTCTCTCACAACTTGGAAGAGGAATCATGAGCCCAAAGGTATAATTATTTCTGCACCACCTATTGAAATGAATAAACTGTTTTATGCTAAAGCTTTAAGTATTATTGCTTCATATGTTAAGCATTTGCTTGGTCCCCCACAATTAAGACGTCTCGTGTTTTCCGTTAATTGCTTTCAATACTGTGCTTCACTGATACGTTTTGAACTCTGTACATGGTCGACTTTCTCAAACACTGTTTGCAGGGTTGTGATCTATCCAGTTGTTGTCTGTATGTTTAATTATTTATATTAGTTGCCAATAGAAAAGCCCATCCAGTTTCCTAGAAAACTTATCTTCCACCAATCTAGACATGGCTTCGTGGCCATATGTTTTCAATGGTTTGTAGCAAATGGTAGTCATATGTTCCGTTTTTTCCTTTCACCCATTGTGTCGGACACCTCTGTTTGATGCGCGCAATTTACTATTTTGTAGCTATTGGAAGTCAAGTAAAGGATGGGGATGTTGAGGAGGCTATTGTTTGGATGCTCATAACACAAATTGTGCTTCTACAAATGGATGAGGTATTGGTTGTTATACAAGAGATTGTTATTGTAATTTCAGAATAACAATTATTGCTGAGCAGTTCAGAGCAGGCACAAGGGTATTGGACTGAGCTTCTTCTGCGGTCTTCATTTATCTGTCTTGCGGGATCTACAGTCAATTTTTTAACTTGTTGCGAGCATAAGTGTGCTTCTCAGTAACGATCATCTTGAGAAGAATACATAAGCTTGGATAGATGAAACCATATAAAATGAATATTATTGCCGAGGTGAGTTTAATAATCAGTTATTATCTGCAATCTATGTAAAGTGCATCCAAATTGGCCTTTTATCACAGGAATGATGATTGAGATAATTGGCTATGTATTTGTAACTTAAATTCAATAATTCATTGATAGTTATCTTACTAGCCGGAAGTGTTCCTCTTCTGTAAGAAGCCTTTGTTGTCTAGTATCTACTGAGTGTACTTCTTCCTATTTGGTCTGGCTATTGTTGTTTGTCAGTTTTCCAGAATTTGAAAAAATCTGTTTGAAATGCTTTCGGGGATGCTTGATGATCCTTTATCAAAAGAAAAGAAAATGGATGCATGATGACCCCTTAGTTCATTCATGGAAATTACCAGAAAATAATCATTCTCTGCATTCTAGAGACTAGATACTAATGGAAGCTGAATTATATTCCAAGATGAAAAATGGTGTTTGATTTGAATAAGAGAACTTCGCGAAGATTCAAGCTCCGACCTCTTAGTACAGATCATTGTAAATTGCGATTTATCGTATTTATCTATTCATTTATTTTATTTTGTTAATTTATGATCGATTCCTTGGTGTACAACAAACTTGATCTTATTTAGAGCTACCACTGGGAGCTGCCTTGAACTTGGAATTTCCGTCTCATGGAGCTAATGGCAACTGGAAGGAAGACATGAAATGATATTCTTGGAAGAGACTATCGTCTGTTTTCTCTTTTTTATTGAAGCAAGTCATTGGGTAAGAGAGATAATACTGCATCATTAACAAACTGCAGAAAGTATTTTGGTTCCAGATTTCAGGCTGGAATAGTCCTCTTCCATGGCCAAATGGCCTGCCTCATCCAGGAACCTCCATTGGATATTACTTGCAAAAGTAGACAAATATGGAGACCTGGGGTCAGCTAAGCATATCCCGTTAGGAACTTCTGGAGAAGCCAGTTTACTACGAATTGAAAAGAAAACGGAAGGTTTGGATTTTTTATCATTCGTCAATTTCCATCATATTTTTAGCCTCTCTTTTTCTGATTGATGCATTCTCTTATATTTGTTATTGGGTTTTCACTTTAGGCATGCTTTATGCTCTACTGCCTTTTTCATACATCGATCATCGGGCGTTAGAAAGCAATTCTTTGCTCTGTTTTTTTTGTGATAATTATTCGTTATCTTTTTTGTTTCCTTGGACTTGGGTGGTTTGGAATTTAAACATGCATTCATGGGTGTTGGACTAAAAGCTGCAGAATAGTCCAAAGTCCAAACAATTTACATTAATGGTTTTATCCTTGTTGACTGTGTGATCCTCACTCTATTAATTTGCTTGGTTATTTTTTCGATGAGTAGTTTTTTTCTCTATTAATAAGCAGGGTTCAAGTTCCATTTTTGTTGTTATTATTCTGAGAGGTTTCTTTGCATATTATCTATCCTTCATCCCAATCCCACCCGCCATTTTTTTTTTCTTTATTTTCATCTTCTTGGGCTGCTTCATAAGCTATAAAATGGAAGAGAAGCAGAGATTCAGCTTTCATTCTTGTGATCTAGGGCATCTTCCAGCTTTGTTCCTTTTGGATACGCAATCAGAGTTGAGACATGGAGTTACCATTTGGACACTCCTATTTCTATTGCTCTTTTGATTCTAGTGCACTTTAGCTTACCTGGAGTTACTGTTCTCATTTTGGGTTTAGGTTTTGGGGGTTTGCTCTTTTTCACTGACTGGTGTTTGGATGGGAAATACAAAGTCCCAATTAAGGACGACTCAGGCATCTCCAGGTATCCCAACGGGTATCGAAACGGCCCGTGTAAGTGAGATGGAGCAAAGATTGCAAACTATTTATGTACACAGTGATGGAGAGAGACTTGTAGTAAACACAGAGTGCTGGAAACCCCTATGCAACACTTGTAGGTGAAAATGAATAGTATTTTCACCTATAGGTTGGCCACCATCCGATTGTTTGGGACTGCGTGGAAAAATCGATTGCAAGGGACGTACTATGTTTGTTGCGGTATGTCTGGAGCAGTCAATTTTTCATGTTAAACCGCAACGGATCTACGAT
>NW_006500355.1:571934-586969 GCF_000471905.2 Amborella trichopoda | reverse complement strand
ATGACTTTTGTGCTTCACCTGGACCACATAAATTCTGTAATATAAATGAGAAGTGATGAAATGTACTCACACATGTGATATCGGAGTCAATTTTATTAATAAATTAATTGTTACTAATTAAGAAAAATTAAAATAATGATCATTGTTTTCCAAAAGGGAAAAATTTATATAAGGTTGCTACCTTAAAATGTAGAATCACATATGCACTTCAAAAATCTATCGAAAATGTTGTTTAATGTTGAAAAACCCTCTAAATGATTATCTTGACATCGAGATGCATGAATATGAAAAAAAAAAAAGGTTTTTGAGTCCCTAAAATAGTGTTTTTTGCAACACATTATCTAGATCGTTTATTTTCAAGATTTTCATATATTTATAGATGTACTTGATTTTAACTATTTTTAAAATTTAAAAATTTTTAAATTAAGTGTAAAAATAGATTTTAAGATAATACTAAATATTTTTTACAACAAAATTACATGTTATAATAAAATTTTAAGGTACATCTTAATTGGATTGTTTAAAGTTGCAACCTCATAGAAACCGCACCTTTTTCAAAATACTAAGGGGAAATTAACATAAACATCCTTATTTTGCTTTTAACGATATTAAAGAAATGACCAAATTTTTTCCAATTTTACGGATGTTCCTTTTTCTTGAACTTAAATTTTCCCAGAATGCCCTTAAGTTTGGTACTCGATATTGGTAGTACTGGATTAGTTTCTTGTTTTTTTCTTTAAAAAATCAAGTGCAGGTCTTTGATTCCAAACTTGATCTTGAAAAAAAAAAAAACCAAGTTCGGTACATTTTCAGTACTATTGAGTACCAAACTTAATTGTTTTTTACAAAATCAAGTTCAGGTTCAAAATAACAAACTTTAATTTGTAAGAAAAAACAATAAACTAGTTTGGTGTGCCAATACCAAGAATAAAAAATATTTTGTTCGCTGCTGGGAGCAGGGAGCATGCATTTCTGAAAAAAAGAAAAAAAGAAAAGAAAATGGTATGATAGGGTTGAAGCACTATCAAATAAGTACAGTTTCACCTCTCACCTCATAACTCTTTGAAAATTGCAATTCAAGCATTGAAAAACCGTTACATCGATCATCTTAGCTTGAACATTATGGTTGTGAAAAAATTTTAAGATTTCAAGCTCTAAAAATAGTGTATATTGTAACAAATTACCCAATTTGCCCATTTTGGCCCAAAAATAAGTGTTCCTAGATCCGCAAGATTTGTATTTTTTTAGTTTTAGATTTTTTTGTTGGTGTTGGAAATTGATTTTAGAACCATCGTGGAGATTTATGTTGCTGAAGTGCTCTCCAGATAAGGATTTTGAGGTGAGGCTTTATTTTGTTTTCATAAAAACTAGGCCTTATAGAAACTTCTAAAAAAAGAAAAGAGACATCTATGTCAAATTAGAAAACTACCCCCAATTTGAGAATTTACTTAATTCGACCTAAAAACCAAATTTTAGACCCGATCTAGATTGGGTATGGGTCCAATATTTGGATCTAAATCCAAATCTTGGACCTAACTAGTAATTCGGATTGGATATGGGTACATGTGGATCTGATCTGGATCCAACTCGGTTATTAAAATACTATATATTATTTTATATATACACAAACATATATTGCATACTATTTTTTAAATATATATTGTATACTATTTTTTGTTATATAATATTTTATAAATATAAAATATTTTTGTTGCATCCGAATTCATATTCATATCCCATATAAACTTTTCATATGTGGATCTGGATCCAAATATTCTAGATCCAATCGGATTTGGATCCCATGTATACTTTCATATCCGAATCCGTATCCTGGTAGATCTGGATTCGATCTGACCCATTCTCAACCTTACGAGTTGGTTAAAGTGGAATGCTAAAAAAAAGTAAGGATTAAGCTCAAAAAGACATAATTTGAAGTTGTGAGAAAATATATAGGAACTTGTAGCCTCATTTGGGATATAACTTCGATATAACATAATGACATATCTGAATTCATGTAGATGATATAAATAGTTGAGAAAATATTTAGATGATGAGGATATTCGGGTACTATTTTTTATTTTAATCAAATCATTATGAGTGAACTGACAACTATATTATATATTAATAATGATTTGACAATAATAGCTAATACCAATTGACCACATTGTTGAAACCATTGTGTCAATACGCATTTAAAGAGTACTGACTTTTTATCTTGATCACATGGTAAGAAAAGCATTGATAACTATGCAATACGTTTATTATGTAATATTATTGTTGATTCACTCAAAATAGAGCAATTGAATTGTATTGTTGGCATGTAAATCATTGTTGTGTCAAAACACATATAACAGTTGTCGGTAGCGACCATGTAACACCAATGAGTGTTAAGACATGCATTAACTAAGGAGAAAGATAGGGAATGGGCTTGACGCACAGGTGGTTAGAATTAGGGTGCTCCAACATTATGTCTTGAGATTTATTTCCACCATTTATATTCAAAAATAAAAAATAATAAAAAATAATCAAAATACTTATGTGAAATAAGCTATTTAACATTGTACCTACAGTGTAGGTTGAATTTCAAAATGCCCATGAAAGGATACATGATCATTATTTGAAATAGTAAGAAATGAGTGAAATATTAAATAATATATCTCGCATGGGTATTTTGATAAATTTCTCAAAAAAATGTATAAAAAGTAGGATAATAATTTGGAAAAACTATAGATTAACCCCCATTTTGTACTTTGTATCATTTATCAACGTTTTTTATACCACACTTTTGATTTCAAAATTGTTATTATTTTTAGCAACAATCCCCTCTAAGTACAAAAAAGTTGATAATTTTTTTGGATAAAAATGAATTTTTATTTTTTTGCTACATTTTTTACTTTTAACTCTAAGTTGGTTTGTATAGGATTGACGCCATATGAACATAGAGCCGATCCGACACTTTTTTGTGCTGAACCGACGCAACTTGTATTGAACCAGTCCAACACATTTTTTTTGTGCCCAATACAACACATTTTTGTATCGGACCCACATAATAAATGTTGTGCATTATGTTGAATAAGGGTAATTTAGTCTAAAATATTGAACTTTTTACTTAAAAGACGGATGTAAAAATAAAAATAAAAAAAATTAAAAATAAATGCCGTGTGGTGTAAAAAATATAATCGCGTGGTGTGACTAAAAAGTGCAAATTGGAGGTTTTCTAATAATTTTCCCTAATAATTTCAGGGCAGAGGGCTAGTGTGGGGAATATGCCAATTACGATAATTTGCAAAGGACATGGGCATTTCCGTCATAGTGTCATAGTCTTATTAAGCAAGCGTACATGTATTTATAATGGATAAATTCGTAAATAACGAGAAAAAGGGCGAAAAAAATGGTGACCAGAGCTTCTTCTTCGATAGTTGCTTCGCTTAATCTCTCTCTGAAAACCACATTTGCTCCCAAATTTCAAAATTTAGGGTTTTTGGGTCACAGGATTTCAGCTTCGCCATTGGTTTTTCCCTGCTCAAACAACTCTAAATGCTGCTCTAGAATGCTGGGTTCCTTTAAATTTAGCGTGAAGGCTGCTTCTGCTGAGCCCCTCAAGGACGCCAATGAACTCATCAACTCTGTGGAGACCTTCATCTTTGATTGCGATGGTATAATATGTTTTTTTCTTGATCATTGAATTTATGCTTCGCCTTTCTGTGAGAGATTTATTTCTTTTAAATTCTTATTATTTGCTTTTGTTTATGTTGGTTTTCTCTGTTTCTTGTTTCTGATGAGTTGGGGTGCTGTTTTTTCCTTTTTGTGAATTTAATGTTTACTCTGTGTTATTTATTTATATTTTGATGTTTCAGCTCCCAATTTGGGCTGAATTTTCTGATGAATTATGGTGTCGTTCTTGTGATAAATTGAGACCATTTTGTAGAGAAGGATGGTTGGTTTTGAACAAATTTGCAGATAAAATGGTTGACTTTAAGTTTAAAGAATGTTATTCCTCATTTTTTATGGATTGGAGAGAAATGGAATTTCCCTTTTTCTTTAAAAATAATTGTTTTTTTGGAGGGAATTTACTTAAATTTTGGACGATGATGGTACTGTTGAGACAAGGTCCGATCCTTCCAATGACCCCCAATTATCTTCATCAGTGACCCAAATATCCCTGAACTTCTTTTATATGACCTTTATACCCTTGGGTATGAAAGATAATCATTATAGGCATTTTTCTCCTTCAATATTACCCAAAAGGTAACCATTAAATGTTGACGTAGATATATAGAAAAGTTACGACATACGTGTGGGGTGAATGGGTTTTCCATAGATCTCTATCAAAAGGATCGTGAGACTTGGGGTGAATGGGTTTTCCATAGATCTCTATCAAAAGGATCGTTCACTCAAGTCTCATGTTCATGTTATAACTTTTTTAGAGATATGTGTCAAAATTTAGTGGTAATCATTTGAGTTCTACTCACATGGATACGGAGGGTCTCACGGTATCATTACTTTTTTATTATAAGTTGTTAGTTTACTACATTAATGGCACAATTCATATTCTGCAGAAAAAAGCTTGGTGGCGAGCAATTTTTAGTTTTTCCGCCTATTTAATATAATGAAGTTTTGGATTACAAATGAACTCCTCAATTAAGCCACCATTTCTTTCCTTTTTCTTTTTTTAGTTTTGAAAGAAATTATATAAAGTTAATTCAAGCTGAAGTATGGGAATTTCGATTCTGGCTGGCTGATAACCTGAAACTGAAGTTTCAGATTTGGAATGAAATTTGGTAAGTAATAACACTTAGTCTTTGATTGTGTTCCATAATGGTAGGCGTTATATGGAAGGGCGATAATCTTATTGAAGGTGTCCCAGAAACTTTGGATATGCTAAGATCCAAGGTCAGTTGATAAAATCTTGACTTTTTCTTTCTCCCACTATTTTGTCATAGTTTTTATATATTTACTATTCAACATCTTTGTTAATTCAGGGCTTTGGATTGTCCATTGTTAATGGGTTTTTGAAGAACATTCTACTGAAACATTTTTGTTTGGTTGGTAGATCTAACTGTGATATGCTGGTAATTAATTTTTTATTCGTAACCGAAGCTCGCCATCTCTGTCAGAATGGTGTAATAATGTGTAATGAAGTAAGAAAGGACTACCTTTTAGTACTACTATACATTGTGTTGTAATCACTGTGTGTCAAGTACTTCAGACTAAAAAGCCGACAAGGCTAGATACGCGCATACGATTACTGTTTTAAGTGTTTATATATCATTCTTTTTAATATACACAGTAGATTTCCCTTTCTATAACACATAAGAAGTAGATGGGGAGGTGATTATGGGATGGAGGCCAAGATGGCTTGGGTTCTAACCTTGCCATAAGGGGGGGGGCAAGATGGCTTGGGTTCAAACCTTGCCATGGGCCCTTTCATTGTTCGTTTTACTGTTGTTTTATATATTGAGGTGTCATGAAGTGTCAGCATGTATCGACACACGAGACTAACCAGGGAGCTAACTGTCGTGGTGACTTTAGTCCTAATATGCACTATGAAGTCATGTCATGCGAAAGAAAAAAAAGAAAAATCAGTAGTTGTGGACTGTTTGAAACCTTTGTATATTATCTTTGTAAACAATAGCCTAGTCTAGCTGATGCTCCATTGTGGCTGCAAGCTTCTCAAGGAAGTTAGTGTCTCTTTAGCGCTTTCAAACACCAGCCTTAGTCATGCTAGCCTGTAAATCACCAAAGCAATAAATTAGTCAAAAGTCTAACATGTGGAGTTATTTCTCTGTCATTTTCTTCAGGGGAAGAGATTGGTCTTCGTCACTAACAACTCGACCAAGTCAAGGAAACAATACGGAAAAAAATTTGAAACGCTTGGTCTTGCTGTAAACGAGGTTAGCTCAATATAAGTTCCTCAAGATGCTTCTTTTTCTCTGGCAACATTTGCATACCTATCTGAATTGAGTAATTGCAGGAGGAGATATTTGCATCATCTTTTGCTGCGTCAGCGTATTTACAGTCTATCGATTTTCCCAAGGATAAAAAGGTGTGCAACATAATTTCTGTGCAATACATCATAATTGCCGCTGACATGCTTTTCACATGGGCGGTTCTGCTTTTTCCTTCCTTTGGCATGAGAGCTGGAAGTTTTGTTTGTTGGTCACTCTGGGATATCATTGCTGGTTTTAAGTTCCACTGGTTTTAAATTCCATTAGATGGATTATTAGTTTTATTATCATCTTGTATTTGACTGGAAACCATATAACTTAACTTAGACATGTGTTTGTGTGGACACACCACACACACGTGTTTGACACTTTAGGAACTTGAATGCTTTTGCGGTTTTGCTCACCCTTAGTTGTCTTATTTAAATGTTGTGGCATATGAATGTTTGGTAGCTTTTGTTTTAGTATGTCTCTCTTGTTTCTATATTTGTTTGAGGAAAAGCTATGCATTGTATGGTGGTAAGAACCTTTAATTTTTATGTTACCTTTATTATATGGAAACTGACTATAGACCTATAGGCAATTCTCATCTGGTTTAATAATTTGTTACAAATTTATGTTCATCTGTTATCTCGTGTTGAACTTTTGAACTTGCAGGTCTATGTGATTGGGGAGGATGGTATTTTGAAGGAGCTAGAGCTTGCCGGGTTTCAATACCTTGGTGGCCCGGTATGAAATTTATACCCATGTTATCAAGTGTCATTCTGCTATGATACCCGAATATAGTTTAGATTTGAAATGAACCATCAGTGTTTTGTTGCCTCTCGCATCCTTTACCAAATTTTGTCTACTTTTTTCATGGATATGTCCTAGAAACATATGATATGCTTTTCTCAAAAATGTGACGACCTGAAAAGTTCACATATGCTTTGCTTGTGTCTACAGAATTCACATTATGAATTCCTTATTTGGAATCTAGGAGTCATAGTTTGATGTTTTGTGCTGACTTCATACATTGGCTTGTATTTTTTTTCGAAACAATACACTGGCTTGTATTACCATACAAATTAGAAGATTTTGATATATGTGGTGCGGGCATGGAAGTCCAAACTGGTCTTCATATGCATTGTCCTTTTGTTTAATTGACTTAATATGCTGTGGATTTTTCTGTTATGTCTCCTTGATTGTATTCTTTCTGCTTGATGTTTAAGAGATTGCATCAAGGATTTTAAAAAAATTGGTCTACAATCTCCCAGTAAGGATTATGACCATATGAGAATAAAAAGATCTGGCATTCTTGTAACCTATCTCCGTTGGTCACATGGTTATGCCAGGCCTGGACAACATAGGTATGTGGTCCATCCACATCCAAGAAGGATGAGACCATGAAGTTCGAGAGGCCAGGTGGAAATGCCATATGGGTTTCTGTGAAGATTATGAAGAATACATTTAACAGCTTACAGTTCCGAATTACTTTGACTTACACGAATTATTTTCACACTTTGATGATGACCAGGCCCATGCCCAGTATAGTGAATGTTAGGTAGCGAAGGTCATGGACTGAGTGGTAGAATTATTTTGGAACAAAATGTTAGTGATTTGTATTTCAAATCACTAACATTCATCTGTCATTCTTGTTCAAGGTGGAACCGGCACTAAAACATACCTGTCCAAAGGTCAAATTGGAGTTTCTTCTTCCAAGATTCAAGTTTTCAGTTAACTGTATGTGTCTCTAGCCATCTATTTGGGCATGCATTCTAAAGAGTGAATACAGTTGTTCATTGGGCCATACCTTGGGGCTATCCATGCCATAATGCTGTTGCGTCTTGAGAAATCAAGTCGAGGGCATTGAATGCCTAGAAGACAAGGAGGGCTTCTCATTCCTCTGGGTCCAAATCAAGCACAAACTTACCGTGTTTGAGTTAATTTTTGCAGGTTGTTTGTTTCAATATAGAATTTATCCTCTTATGGGCATTGTTACTAGTGCGTTTGTTCCTTTGTCAATTGTAGAGCTTCATGCTGGTGCATCTATTCCACCATTAACAGTTATCTTCTTAATGGCATTGCTACTAGTGCATCTATTCCACAGAAAAAGAGTAGAGCTATTTGCCAGTGCATTTATTCTGCCTTTAAGAGTAGAGCTTCATGCTCATTGAGCTTTAAGTTCAGTCATATTGCTTTAAGCTATTACCCTAACGACTGTCATTTGTTCTGCTGTTAAAATGTTGTTTTTCTAACGGAATTATCATTTTTTTGGCTGTTAAGAGCCATCAATGCACAAGAGCCGGCAACACACAAGAGCAAGCAATACACTCGAAATCAAGCAACTCTGTTAAGATCTATAGCACTCTATCTTGAGCTTTTAACTCTCAATTCATTGATTTCTTTATGCAACCTTCATTTTTGAAGCAAATTACTATTAAGTTAAAGAGCTCCCCTATTATGGTTTTCTAGGACCTGAAAACCAACACAGGATCCTTTCAGTGGGAGCCGAGATTTCTCGATGTTTAGAAACTACTTCAGTGGGCCCAAAATACTTCCGAGATAAAGTACCATGAAGAAGCATTCTGATTCTTCACTTAATATCGTGTGTCTACTGGTACTGTTCATAACATTAATAGAGAGAAATAAACCTCCAATGCAGTGAGAGTGTCCCCACCAAAAAGAGAGCTGAAATTCAATACTACCTCTGATGTTTTAGGCTATCTGTTATGATTGTGAAAACTGATAATGCAATGCTGGTTTAGATCATTATTTAGTTGTGAAACGCATAAATTTAAGTGGAGGAGATTGAATTAGTGAACTGATTACGCTATATGCTACAATTTGTGGTGGAGTTGTTATCAATTTCCATAGTGAAGATGTTATTCAAGCTACATAAGAGGCCAAGGCGATGAACAAGCCAATAATATGATAACGCAGATGACTCCTTGTTCACAGTTGAATG
This sequence comes from Amborella trichopoda, assembly GCF_000471905.2. Next base: position 578,077 of record NW_006500355.1, on the reverse strand, counting down.
AGACATTTTTCATGGTTGACTCCACGGACCCGAGGATACATATATTTGCTACTAATCCACATTTGCATCTCTTTCCTTACATCATTGATATTTTTTAAATATTTATACCTAGTGGTAGGCCAGTGTTTTTTGTTTGGTTTCTAGGATTTCAAGTATCTTGTTGAGGCAATAATTATAATAATATGTTTATTTTTTATATATTATAACCTGAATTTGAGTGTTTAGTACTCACAAAATAGTTAGGCTCTGCTGGAAAGTTGTCGTAATTCTGTTGTGCATATCGTTCCTCAGGATGATGGCAACAAGAAGATTGAGCTGAAACCTGGATTTTATATGGAGCACGATGAGAATGTATGCCAGTCTCCCTCCTTTTTTTCATCAAAATTCTTTGTTGAGCTGTTCCATTATCTCGATCCATTACTGAAGACACAATTGATATTCTCATCTTTTCCTTTCATTGGACATTTTTGTCAAACCTACTTAAGTTTAAGCAAGTTCTGTGTCATTTTAGGTTGGGGCTGTTGTAGTTGGATTTGATCGTTACTTCAACTACTACAAAGTTCAGTAAGTTTTTCGTTGTTCCTTCTTGTCTGCTTTTTTGTTGGTATGTTTCATTGACTCACTTCCAGGTTTTTTATAATGTGTAAGTATTTAAAAAATGATAAGCATAGTAATTTAATTGTTTCTATTTTCTATATACCTGTACTTCCAGTTAACTGAAATTGGAGGTCTGTGAGCATGCAAATAGAACCTCGGTAGTCTTTTTTGTTTGAAAATGATCTAACAGATAGTTTTTAAAGATTATGTTTTGGAGTGCCCTGTCTATATATTGGTCAGATTTATTGTCTTACATGATGTATGACCTGCATATTTGGTGTTAGCTGTTCCTAGCTCACGCAATGGCAAGCAATTTAACAATTATTCGAAGAATTAGACACTTTTTCAGAAGTAGAGAGAAGCATTGGTGACACTTGCAAGTATTAGAAACTTATTCAAAAGTGCCAACATATATGGTGGTAGTTACCTTGAAGTGCCGGAAATTTTTAAGTCTGAAGATGAGAGACCATGCTTTTCTGGAATTGCCAAACATAGCAGTTTTTGGGCTGTTGTGCCAAACAATATTGGCATGTTTTGAATAACCATGAATGTCTCAGGCACTGATAATCTCACTGAACATCAGTTGAACATTGAACAACTAAATGAACTTTAGGTGGTACCATTTACTTTAAGTTATACCCATTTCCGTTATAACACTTTGGCTTTAAGGTGGCTGTGGAAGATAAAATGTATGGTTTCTGCTTCAGATCCTAAACTTATTTCACAGCCAACTATCTATAGGATTGAGAAGCAACCTTCTTATGCCATATACATAGTCTATAACTAGAATCGAGGAAATCAAGAAAATTGCAATGTCTAAGAGGGCATTCTATTCATTTGCAGAGGAGGGATGGAAATCAGATAATATACTGAAAGGATAAATTGAGGGACTAATGTATATGCCTCAGATTTATTTGGTCAAGTGAGCATAATGGTGGTATAACACTCTTTAAGGTTGACACAACTGGTTAATTTGATTCCTTTTGTGGTAATATGATGCAGATATGACATTATGGAAGAAATTGAAAAATGACCAAAAAAAAGAGAGAGTAGGTAAATAAGTACTAAAAGAATCATGCTGGATTCTTTAGGCTCATATATAGAAGAATGAAACAAATTGATCAGGTGGAAATAAGGAATGTTTTTTAAGATATAGGAGCATTTCATTTGTATTGTTTCAAATACTCAGTATCCTCTCCTTTGAATTGATCTATGCATTACTTTCAAGATCAAATCCATGAGGTTTATTACATTTCTGCATGATGATCATATTGTCAACCAGATAACAGATGTTTTGACTTTGGTTCTTGTTCTTATGTGAGAAACTTGATCCATTGTATTCATCAATCGATATGCCTGGATACTTACGGTGCATGTTTCTTACTATGCAGTGTGATTTTTTTTTTCTCTGTTGATATCTGATGGTTTGCTTCAATATGGAAGGTACGGGACATTGTGCATTCGTGAAAATCCAGGCTGTCTTTTTATTGCTACAAATCGCGATGCTGTTACTCATCTCACAGATGCTCAAGAATGGGCAGGTTCAATCTTTCTCTGACATCTCATTTGTTTCTCTCCTTGTAGTTCCATTACTTGTTGCCGAATCAAATATTGTGAGATTTAAGCAATCGTGTTTCCTAGGCTAGTTATGTGCTACACCACTATATTAAGAATACTAGATGATTTGAATCCGTTTCAGAAAAATTAGAAGACTTTCATTAAATATATTAATCATGAGTAAAATACTGCTTAGAGTAGTGCCATGTGTTATTTTTGTGATGGTAATATAATGTGCCACCCACTGAACTTGTATTTTGATAATGTCGAAGTTAAACAATGGAAGTTTTTTTAATTGTGGTTTTGCTAAAAATTTATTATAGCTTTGTCTATAATTAATATTACTTGTTTTTTTTAGTAAATTAACTTTGTTTTAATGTTACATTTTTTAAGTCAATTAGATTTAAATTTTTATTTATAATTATGATGTTAAACTAAATTATATTTAATAATCAAATATTAAAGAACCAAACTTTTTAAATTGGGTAAAAATACAGGAGCTAATCACTCTGCTATTTTTGTGTGATATAGAAGGTTTTTCTTTTTACTCAAAGCAAATATAGAAATTTTATTAATAAAAAATTATAAATTGCAATGTATATCTTTTGAGGAATTTTTTTTTTTTTTTTTAAACAAAAGAAGGGTTAAATTGCAATGTATATTGCCTTTTGAAATAATTGATTTCAAAAAGTCTCTCTCATAAATAATAATTCTAATAATGTTATTTTAAGAAAAGAAGTTTTCATGACCAAAAAATTTATATATTTGAGAATTATTTTTACTTTAAGATGGAATTTGATTTTTATTAATACAACAAAATTTAATGTGTCTAATCTTTTAAGTAGACCTTGTAATATTTGAAACTGCAATAGAAATAAACTCTGATTTTAATTTTCATGAGTAAAAATTATTTTATTTTTTGTTTTGATATAGAAATTTTTTTAATTAATATGAAAAAATTAGTTAGTTAATTTGAACTAACAAAATGCTAAACTAAAAAACAAAGAAAAACTTTTTCACTCATAAATAATGATTTTTTAATAACATTTTCTAAGAACAAAGTTTTCATAACGAAAACTAAATTTATAATTGTGAGAACTATAAATTTTAAGGTGTCTCAGCTTTCGAGTAAATATTTTTATATTCAAAACTGCAATAAAAATAAATTATTCTTTTAATTGTCATGAGTAAAAATTATTTTTACATGATATAAAAGTTTTTAACTAATACTAAGAAATTACTAAATTATTTTGAACTAACGAAATTCCAATATTAAAAGAACGATAATTCCTTTTTGAAAGAACCTCAAAGGAAAATGGATAAGATGTGACACAATTTCCTCCATAGCATTTATGTTGATACATAGTGCGTCTAATAGGTATTCAATGGAATAAATTATTTGTATAATATGCTCCCAAATGAACATACCATTTAATTATCCTCTAGAAAGACTTATATAGTGTTATTTTATATGGTTTTAAAAATTATAAATTTACTTTTAAAATATCATACGTGTTTTTTAAAGACAAAAATAGAATTTGAGTTCCTAAAGGCCAGGAAGCATATAGCTGAAGGAGCATGCAATTATAGATTTTTTCGTGTAATGCTATTAGTTCGTTGATTACAAACTTTATTATCAAAGAGGATCACTCGAGTAACGGAAGCTCAGTCGGACATGATACTTACCATACCTGTGACATACATTTCTTGCCTGACATCTATGCACCAAATTTATTATGAAAATAAATTTATTTTAGATAAGTTCTCTTTTAGGGAATTAGATAATTGGTGAATTATTTATTAAAATAATAAAATTTCAACTGTATTTTCAGATAATTATAATTTAAGTTCTCTTTTAGGGAATTAGATATTGGTGACATTAAAATAATAAAATTATACTGTCTTTTCACATAATTATAATTTAAATTTAAAATTTATTAATTAATGATATTTCTTAATTAAAAATATTAAGTTATAGCTATAATTTTAAACTCAATTAGATTTATCAATTAAATTTTTAATAAGGGAACCTTTTAAAATTATGTTGATTGTGATTTAAACTTAAAAGGGAAAATATGGTAATATCCATCATAATTACCAATATTTGAAAACCACCTCCCATATTTCATACTTATGCTCATGTCCGTTTTTCATGTATGTTTATTTTTTTCCAAGATAATTTTTTGGGGTGAATCAATAGGGTTTTTTTTCCAAAATAGTTCTGTATAAGGAATCAAAGTATGTTGAACTATTAGTTCCAAACTTTTCATTATAAGGAATAAAAAACTAATAGTTTTCTGATCACACATTGTAAGGAAGAAAAACGGTTTCGAACTATTAAATGTTTATAATTTTGATTTTTTAAAATTATGCTCATTAAATAAAATATTCTATATAAGATTTTTCTCAAAAATATAAAATTTTATACAAAATTTATGACTTTCAAATGTATTTGATAGTTTGTTGTGCAATTCACTTTTATTTTTGTATAAAGGGCTCATTTCAAGGAAATTATGTAACTAACAAAATAGTTTATTGACATAATGAAAGATTTTATAGTGTAATAGGTTTACACGGTCTTTAAAAAAAATCATGGGTAAATTTGGAATAGCAAAACCAAATTTATTAGTGGGATGACGCATCATCCTCACTTTAAAGCCTACGTTGAAAAAACAGGGAAACTTGAGGGAAAATTATTGTATAGTATGGATTTGTAGGATTATATTGTATATATACTCCCTCTATTTCATAGCAGTTTTTTAATTTAAAACGTATAAATTTTTATTTCCTAGATGTTAATTGCTAAAATTCTTGATATTCATCATTATGAGGAACTACAAAATTTTTACTTTACCGAATAGATCATGTAACATATCATGTACCCTTGGGAGCATGAGACTAAAGGAGAAAAATGTCTACACGTGATCAAGACAAGAAATCGTGCATGCTAATTCTTGATTGACAGGTAGGCAAGAACTCCTTCATGCTTTATATATAGAGAGATTCAAGATTCATCCTCGTATTGTTTTTTTTTCACAAGATCAATCGTTGCAGGCATGTTTGCTCATTTAGAAACATTATTTACCATATGATTTAGTGATATGCATTTACTTGTGATATTTTTTAAGAATATTATATTTGTGAGAAAATAGTTATCTTGCTATATTCTATTTTGATTTATTTGCTTTGTTTTTGTGATTTTTTGCAAGCAAACTGCAGACTTCAGGTGCCATCAATTATTTATTTTGTTTGTTAATCATATTATTATGATATTTTTGCATTGCCTTTCCCATTGCCAGGTAGTGTCCTTGCAGCTTGGTTTTACAATGTTGCTATGCATTTCTTGTGGCTAAAGATGCATACGATTGCATTATGCTTGAGATTGCAGCATCTTTATCAGTTGAAATTTCACTATGTTTAATTTAACAAAGAGTGCTACATAAGATTGCCTAGTGTTCGGGGTTTGTTAGACACCATAAATATAGGCTGTGTTTAGATATTCTGACAGATCAACATGAAGAAATACACCCAAAGTGACCGTTGAGTCGATATTATTGCTGTGCATGTTTTATTTATGTTTCTTTTAATAGTCAATAATATGGTGCTTCTCGCATGTTAATGTCTCCACTTTCATTTAATGCATGTTTCTTATTTGTGGACACGATTGCATTGGAGTAGGCTCCTCCCATATTTGCCACTGCTGTAGTCAGGACTTCATATGTTTTTTTTGCTTTATCGAAAATTTATCCAATTAGTATATGATTGAACGGGTAACATATGATTATTGTATAGATGAATTTATGTGATTTCTCACTTGATTAAATATTTGGGGTTCAGGTGGTGGTTCCATGGTTGGGGCGATTCGGGGATCAACTCAAAAAGAACCAGTTGTTGTGGGGAAGCCATCAACTTTTATGATGGACTATTTATCAAAAAAGTAACTCTCTTTCACCCCTCTATATTGCTTTCTTCATCATCTGTTATGAAAG
>NW_006500355.1:552952-567720 GCF_000471905.2 Amborella trichopoda | reverse complement strand
AGTTAGTTTGTTCGTATATGTCGCTTCTTGTATTGTTCCTTTTCTTACGTACCTTAACGTTTTAAGTTTTTTTTTTTTTGTTTAATTGAGTTCACTGCTCATTCTAATTTTAAAAGTATATTGTCTCTCTCTCTCTCTCTCTCTCTCTCTCTCTCTCTCTACATCTCTGGTGCGTAATTTCTTTCTTTCTGTCTTTTCCTTTTATCTTTCTTATCTATTAGTGTTTTCCTAGGGTTAATTGAAGGTTCCTATGCGTTATATTTATACTATGCTATTTGCTTTCTACTTATTGCTAATTCGTTTTATGGGTTTTTATATCCTGTGGTGTTTGGTTAGCATAGAGCCTTCATGGTTCCTTTTTTTGCCTTCATGGTTCCTTTTTTTTCTTTCATTTTGCAGAAATATTTATTTCGAATACTTGGGTTCACTATTTCCTCTGAGAAAAAGCATAATTCTCAGAAACAGGGACATTCTGGTGCATTTTGAAATCATTCTAGTATGTTTATTAGCAAAAATCCCCCAAAGAATGCCAATCTCTCCATAAAAGTTTATATTGTTTTCAGGAAAATCATAATATAATTAGATGTATTTAGCAAGCGTTTCTTTCTTCACAATTATTATTATTTAGGTTCAAATCTTATTGAAGTACATTTAAGAATTGGATGTATCTGACAATTTCATACTTGTTTTCTTTCCTGCTTACTCAGTTAGTTTTGTTTATTTCTACATATCCTTTTCCGGTTGTTATATTTTCACTATCTTTGGCTCGCATAGAGTCTTCGTGGATGCTTTTTCCCCGGAATATGTACAACTCAGTTTTTCATTTCTTATGAGTAAAAGGACAGTTATCAGAAATCTGGATAATTTGGTGCGTTTTGAATCCTTTTAGTATATAAGTGAAAACCTTGGAATGACTGCCATTCTTTGCATAAGATCGAACACAATTTCAAGTAAAAATTGGATATATCCCGGAAGTATTTCATCCTGAATAATTATCATATTTGGGTTCAAATTTCATTGCACTTAGGCCTATGTTCTTTTGTGAATTTTAGATGTTTTCAGTTGAATGTCAATCATGGCACTCACTTTCTTCTCGAGCCTGCAAAATCTGTGGCTGCTTTGGGCCGACAAAGATTTGTGGGACTCAAACCGCATAGTTCAGGGCCTTTCAATCCCTGACCACACCAAACATTTTGTGTTCGCAATCTATGAACCAGAGTCCCAATCCACAGTATACATACTCGCTGCTCAAATCCTATCAGAGTGCTCCGCTGGCGATGCTGAATGCTTAATCAAGGCAACTCGGCCCCAAGCTGTGGTAGCCCAAATATCACCTTATGCATTGGAAGATATTCAATCTGAATTAAGCAAGTCTTCGATTTCTTCAATACCCACTTCACGTTGGGAGGTTCTGAAGGTGTGTTTCATGGAGAAAATTAGCAAACCACACTACGAAGAATTAGCTGGGTTTCAAGTTCTGAAAGAGATCTTTGGTGTTGGGTTTTATGGACATGTATTGGCTGCTAAGACTGCAGCAAAGGAGGTCAATTCTTGCTTTCTTTTTCTTGAATCTCCTCTAAGGAGCTCTATTGGGCATTGTGAGAGTGAAGGAGAAGACATGAGTAATAGTGGTAACTTGGGTTCTGATGCTCAGAAGGGGGCTTCTTCTTCAAAGCTCCTCCCACCTACTGGTTTGGTACCAGGAAGATTGATATCTCATGCAAGTGGTGCCGTTTCATTGGGTTACAAGAGGTTTTGCGTTGCAAATTTAGCTGAACATGCAATGGTTAGACCGTTAGTTTCATCTGTAGCATTAGTTGAATCGGGGTCTTCAGATTCCTTGGCAAGTACCTCTGAATTGAGAAACAATTATGAAGCCCCTCCATTTGCCCAATCCTTTTACGGCTTATTAACTGATTTGCATGATATATATGCTGATATTCCGGCCATGAGGACAATGCTGGTTTATGCTCAAAAGATGCTCGACCATGTCAATAGAGGTGAAGATGTGCATAGCCAAATACTCTCTGAAGTTCACAAGTTCAGAGTTGCAGTCGAAGGGCTAAGATACATAATAAGCAGTACTAACAAGAGGCAACAGAGCATGTCAAATGTTGAGTATTCAGGTCTCAGCCAAGAAGAGAAATGCAATGCTCTTTTTGCCCAATCCCTAAGAAACCAGGCCAAAAAGTGCAAATCATTGGTTGCAGTTGTTGATGCTAGCAGTTTGGCAGGCATAAGAAGGCACTGGAACACGTCTTTACCCCCTGAAATTGCAGAATCAACTGCGCAGTTATTCGCAGCCGATGAACTTGGTGGTGAGGGTCCTAATGATAATTCAGAGAAGAAAAGCAGTTTAGTAGATAAGCCTGTGGTGGCAGTTGGGGCAGGAGCAACAGCGGTTATTGGGGTCTCTTCGCTCTCTAAAGCAGCTCCTGCATCTACTTTCATGAAGTTGCTCACTTACAAATTTCCAGCTTCTCTTAAACTTGGATTTGCTCAAGCTCAAAGAACTGCAATGGTTACTCTTAGTAAGATCCTGAGCCCTTCCAAAGTGGTTGCTCCACTGAAGGCAGCCATGCCTGGTGCTGTGAGCTCAGGAGCCAAGGCTACCCCGGCTATGAAGGCAGCAGCTTCAGCTGAGAAAATTAGAGCAGTGGCTCATAGTGTCATAGCTTCGGCTGAGAGGGCGAGCTTAGCAGCTATGAGGACAGCTATATATGGGATTATGAAGAAAAGGAGAGGGCACCCTATTGGGCTTACACCTTGGGCCACTTTTGGGTGCAGCGTGGCTGCTGGCACAGGGCTGATAATGTATGGTGATGGGATTGAATGTGCCCTTGAGTCTCTACCGGTGGCTTCCACAATTGCATCCTTGGGCCAAGGACTTAGAAGTCTACAACAGGTTTCACAAGTTGTAAGGGAGACAAATTCTTCGAAGATACAGGAAATGATACTGACAACGGTATATAATATCAGGAGGCATAGAATTCAGTGAACCAGCTTTGGTCTATTTCTGGTAGGTGGATTTTATATGATGGATTATAGCTTAATCTGATGCATTCATTTGGGGGTCTGATTGTTTTTTAATATTTCTCATTTAGTTGTGTAAATATAAAGTGATTTGTTATGATTAACCTACAAATTGTATATGTTTTTGGTTGTCATATTGCATATACTAATCTTTTATACACCTGAAATCAAATGTGAGGTTGTAAGGTCCATTTATTTTCTCCTTCCCGAAGTTCTTTTCAATCATATGATTGATGATAAATTAGTAAATAAGCAGAAATAAATTACAGTTAAAGGAACAATTTAAGGAAACAAATAGTTATTGGATACGATCCACTATGAAGATCACAAACAGTTAATAGTTTATCATTAGAACCTGCTTTGAAAGGTGGTATTATTTGAGGAGCCTCTCCTTGAGCTAAACCTTTTCTTGCTAGAACCTTCTCAATGTTCCCACTCACAAACTCATATAATAACGGAACCAAGAAGATCCTCAAAAGGCTTCAAGTTTTGAAGCATTCTGTTTCCTTCTCTATTTATAGATCCTCAAAGGCTTCAAGTTTTGAAGCATTCTGTTTCCTCTTCTCTATTTATAGAAAGAAGACGGAGTAAACTTAAGGACTTAACTGATGCTATCTCTCCTTATCAAATCGTTGTGGGGTGGCATTATTTCGATGCCACATCCCATCCTTGAACTACAAAACAATTATTCAATTTCCATTTCTTTTGATGATTACTATTTCATATTCTGGAAAAAGAACTCCCAAGAAATTATTTTCCCTTCAAAATTGACAGTTTTCATTTCCAAAGTACACGTGCACTCCTCCAAAATCTGTGACCATATGCCTATGTCCATACCAAATTCTGGACGAAGTATCTAGTAGCCTTTCAAGTCTAAGATGTGGGCTCCTTTAAGTGGCTGTTGATATGAATCCTCTCCTTTTTCTATATAATTCCTCCTTTCATGGACTTCCCTTCTTCATAGGAAATTATGTTGGACCTTATCATTATGTATGCAGGGTCTGCATGGTCGTGCCTTATCACCTATTATTATTACTGGCTTCTCCCTTCATAGACCACCAATGACTTAGGTTATTAAATTTGGCATTGGAACCCAAAAAGCCAATGATTACTCGCATAACTCTTTGGCTATGTTGTTGTGAAATAATTATGGTCAGCACCGATATGGTAGGAAGAACCATAATGGGTATCTATGGAATCTCCACCATTTTCAAGTCCCTATTTCCAATGCAGCTACTAGTAGAATTGAAACTTCTCTCATAGTTCAGTTGGAAGGATCCTCATTCACTGTGAAAACAATAACAGAAACACTGGTAATATTTTAAGTTGATCTGGGGTCAATTCTTGCGTTATTTGTGCTTGCCTTGGACGTAGGAGGGCCCATTTGATGGCAGACAAGTAGGGTACGGTTGATGCAATGTTTTAAAAAACGGTCCGCCTGGCGCCTAGGCGGCCTGGACCAAAAATCTGCCCGCCTAGACTCAGGTGGCCCTACACGGGCGGATGTACCTGGGTGGGCGCCCAGGCGGGCTAGGCGTTTTTTCGTTTTTTTTAAATTATGGGCGCCCGAGGTTCTGGCCGCCTAGCGTTTTTTGAAACCTTGGGTTGATGGAATGAAGATTTAGACCATCTCCACATGGATTTTGTGAATTTTTCCTTTTAAATCTAAGCCATTATTACAACTCTAAGCCATTATTACAAGTTATCAAGAAAGTATTGAAGGTGTTATTGTAAATACAAAAGGAGACCAAGCTCTAGGTTATCGATATGACATGCAACTTATTACAATAGGCTGTAGTTGACCAATCTCATTGCTTGAGATTGGCAACTTCTTGTTGAAGTTTTTTTTATTTCATCATTGCCTTGTCTATATATATTAAAATGATTCATCTCTACTTGGTTTTGAAATCTTGGAACATGGTGTAAGTCTGATAGGTTTTGTAAAATCTTGCAGCAGAAATACTCCAGACAATATTCAATGGGAGAATAGAAAATGATGTTAGAGTGAGAAGCATGTTATAGGGTGTACCTCTTGCTATTATGAGATGACATGCAAAACTCTTTACCATTCATGTTGGTCATATTTATCTTCTGTTATTGTTCTAAAAGTACTCCTAATGGTAATAGTGTAATACTATCATTGGAGGATAGATTGTTAAAATGGAATTCATAGTTTGGAACTATCCTGATTAAAATAAGGAACATCCTATTTGTGTCCCTTCACTTTGGAAGTTTACCATCTACGTGAAACCCCCTTTCCTCAAATGAGGGAATAGAATTCCTTAAGTAGATGAGAATTCCATTTCCATTCCAAGGGAGTCAATGGTGATGCGTGATCCAAACTTCATTGTTATCACATTGATAAAAATGATATAGTCCATTTTAACAACCATGGCAAGATAGGGGGTTTACTTTTGCCCAAAATGAATATTTAGTCATATTTGTCTGCTTCAGATAATAGATTACCTATTCATCCTAGCCCATTTTACTTTAGGGTAGGTGTACACAGGATATGAGCCCTGAACATATTATACATCAATATCTTATTGCTACAATTGACAGAATCAACTTAGGATTTGGGAAAGATCAAGATGAAAAGATTGGTTAGTGTTCAAGCCAATTGAGAGGGGGATTCTTCTTGGACCGTAGTACTCCATCTGCTAATAGAATTCTGAAAAGAAATGTTTGTTGTACCTAATAAATGAGATATGCAAGTGATGAAGGTTACCTTACAAATAATTTAAGAGAAATTTCACATTACTGATGAATAAGAGCACTTCTGACTAACATGTACATTATACACAAACAAATGGAGAACTACACGGGTTTTCACCAATGGTTGAAATTTCAAGGCCCTATCTGGTGTTTGGGAAGAGAAGTTGGGGGTCAGCCAAATTATTATTTCACTTTCTGCCTTTTTGATATTCAGTTCTTTTTAACATTTGTATTAGTCTGGCCTTATGAAAACTCGTCTCTTTTGGCAGCCAATGCACATGATCCATTATAGTTGAATCCAGTGAAGACTCGACTAGAGAGTGATTTCTCCCTAGTTCTTTTTTCCCCCCTTTTTTTTGGTTGAGGGAGAGATATTCTTATCAATCTCCCAAACTGCTTGCTTCAATTGGTTCTCTCAGAACTTTCCTATATCATTGAAACGGAAACCTTAGATTTTCTTTTCATGAATGAAATTTGAAGAATTTTTCATTGGTGTGAAGGGATATTTCCTCGCCTATTCTTTTGTATTGACAGAAATTCTATTTTGCTACCCAGAAGCAATACTTGAGAACCCTTCCAGGGGTAGAAAGAGGATGTAGGGTTCGTACAATGTAGTCTTCTATCTCATATCTCATTCTATGATGTGTAGATGACTTCAGCAGTTAATTCACCTTTTGAAATTTTATAGGATTGATGGTGTACTTGGTTTTTCATAAATAATTTTCTGTTTTGCCTGGTGAAAATTGAAATCTGTGTGCGTGCTCATGTGTCCACAAATGTGTGAGAGCATGCACATGTGTGTGAGCGAAAACTGGTTTGTCAAGGGACAAACTTTTCTCCTCCATACTGAGAGATTTTATTAACATTCAAAACGGTAAAGGAAAGAGACTTCATTAGACTGGAGGCCATAATCTATTGCATATTTTCATTTGATGATAACTTTTGCTTTCGTGCACTCTTGGAATCTCTTAGTATTTACATGTCATGGGAAAGATTATAGATGAATTAACAAGCAATTCCTTTACCAATTCTTAAGGAGGCATGCTAGATGGTGATTCAAAGGGAATGCCTTGAAGTACTCCCCTAGATGTTATTTCCTTGAAAATGGCCAATAGCTCTTCTTCTTGAAGTCTTTCCCATCTGAGTTGCCACAGTGTCTTAGAGAGAGGGAGAAAGAGATGAGATTGCTCCCTGTTGGGTTTGGTGATAGCCAAATCATAATACTCATATTTTCTTCTAAAGATTAAGGGTATTATGGTAAAAAGAAAATAGACTTTCTGGGGAAGCAAGAAAGTGACATCTATACAAGAGACTCAATGAAGGCATAATACCCATCCTTTTGAGGGTCATCCCTTTGGGGGTTATGAGAATGGATCTCCAAAGAGGAGATGGGTTTCCAAGAGAGAGACATGGACTATTAGATAGAGACGGTATTCCCATAAAGTTTTGGGTTAGTTTAGTTTCCACTTCTAGAGAGAGAATGTTTCTCAGTTGCTCTCGAAGTTATCTTTCCGGTAGCGGTATTGCGGTGGGAAAGAAAATATTGATTGATGGTGTTGCTTGATCGGGAGAGTGGGTTTAGAAGGGAAGATCGGTGAAGGGTTTTTTTTGCGATGTTTAGAGAGAGGTATATCTCTTGTAACCCAAAACTATAATCTTCATTGTGATAGTGGATTTCTACTTGCCGGGGCCGTTAATGTAGCCCTACGTGGTGAACCACGTTAATCATGTTTTCTGGTGGTGTGTTTTTTATTTTTACTTTATTTTTTGCAATCGATTTATTGTTGTATTCATCTATTTCACATTTAGCCAATCACGTACACGATTTTGGGTGGGATCTTGGTATTTGGGATTCTCAGTTCTATAAGCTAAGGGTTCCCGAGAACCCTACACCCCCATGTTAAATCTTATTGGATGTAAATTATCAAACTGCAAACTTTAAATTGGGTGATTCTAGAAATTGAGAGAGAGAGAGAGAGAAAGAGAAAGAGGGCCCCTATTTTAGTTAAATATATCTATTCTATGTGTATTGTCAGACAGTTAAGTATGGGGACACATGGCATTCGAATAGAGTAGGTTCCTATGGAGAGAAACTTTAGAATAGGAGTTTACGTAACCCACTTTATTCAAGTCAACCACTATCTCTTCTTGTAATATATTCCATCATTTGTCTCTAAAAAAGTAATTAATTGGAAATGTAAGGGTGGCTATCGGCCGGCCTGAGGCCAAAAACAAGTGAAGAATAAAAAAAAAATGCCTAGGGGCTGGGACAAAAACAAGTCAAGAATATAAAAAAAAAAAAGAAAAAGAAAGGGTCGGGGGAGGAGGGGGGGGGGGGGTTTGTCTAATATGTGATGGAAATGGTTTCACTTTGTTAGCAAACCTCAACGTTCGTCTTCTTTAATCGTTCAAAATGAGAATATCCATTTTCAATGAACGAAAATTTGGCTGCCTTGCTGCCTAGGCGGCCACTTTCTGAAACCGCCTAGGTTACGTCTGAGAGGGCAGGCCAAGGCGGGTCTGGGCATCCACCCAGCGCCACCCCTTAAAAAAACAAAAAAAAAATTAAAAATTGAACACTACCCTAATAAAAATTAGGCATATGTATTGCCCTTCTCTCTCTCTTTCTCTCTCTCTCTCTCATGTCTATGTGCTCCCTCTACATATGAGGAGAAGAAGAGGATATAATGTAAGTGTTCGATGCACAACCTTTGTCTATTTCTCTCACATACACACACATGCACACACAAAGATACACATGGACCCATATGCTCCATCTTTACACGTAAGAAGAAGATGACCTCCAAGTGTTCGACGCGAGCTCCCTCTCTCACAGACTCTCTCTCTCTCTTGCGCCATATCTTCCAAGTGTTCGAGACCTCTCTCTCACAAATACATATCCAAAAGAAAAAAGAAAAAGAAAAAAAGACAATGATCTTTAAGAATTTCATGCGATACCTAACACACACACGTATGTGCGTATGCGCACACACTCTAAACACATACATATACACACACACACAAAACAACTTATGGCCCCCACCCCAACCCCTTCCCTTAGGCCCGCCTTTGCCTTTTTTAACATTGCTCATTTTATTTATACTGAATATATGTGTGTGTGTGTGTACGTGCATGCATGTGTGTGTGTGAAAATACTTAAAAAACACTCGTGAGTGAACTTATGTGTATGTGTATGTGTATGTATGTATGTATGTATGTATGTATGTCACTTAAGAGTGAGCTTGGTTTTGTTTTCTCCTATGGTATTTTGGCCTGCCTTTCAAAATGACAATGCAAGATCAAATTTTATTGTCCAGTCAAAAGCCGTAGGACCTTGCTTCAATGAAAGGGCTCCATTTTTTCAGACATCTCAAGAAATGCATCATTCCATGTTTCCATTGATGTAGATTACGATTGATTTGTTATATATGATGTCAGCTTGATACAAAAGAGTACAAATACATATACTTATGTATAAGAGAAAGAAAGAAAGATTATTTCGCTACATAAGAAAAAGGCATATGATTATCTCTGCGGGCAACGAAGCCTCACTCGCTCAGATCGTGGACATGCGTGGAGAAGAGAGGAAGCTTTTCATCAACACTTGAGAAGCCTTTCCATTTTGCTACAAAAAAGGAGGGTTTTCCTTGCTTTCTCACTTTGTACTAGAGCCCTGGCTTATGTTGAGTAGGAGGGACTTCCCGGATGCAATGGTCCCAACCACTCCAAAGAAGGCCCCAATGGTTATGAATAAAAGATTGAGGGCCACTATGGGCTTAGAGAGTTGGGACCGAAAGATCTTGGTATAAAAGGCACAAGGAAAGATGATGGAGACAAAGACACAAAGGAGAGAGCCTGTGAAACCAAGGACATCACTAAAGTAAGGGAAGATGAGTGCCAAGAGAAGGATTAACAGGAGGATCATGGACCCTATACTTGCTCTAATGACCATTCTTAATCTGGGGCCTAGAGTGGAAGGGAGTTTGTTCTCGATTTGGAGTGCAATGGGTGAGAACTCTAGTGCGTATTTGGTCATGGGGGTGATCACGGTGGCCCACAGTGCGATCTTGGTCATCACGTTGTCACGAGGCATGCTGAGGGTCACTTGAGGATTGATGCCGGGGCCAAACAGCTTTGCACCAGTGAAGGCTATGGCTGTGTAGAGACTAGTCACCACTGTGAAGCTAACGATCGCGACCTGAACCAAACACCATGCATGTTAGACATTAGTGATTCATGACTTCGAATTATTCATTTTACAGTTTGGAAATGTATGATTTCATTGTCGGAAGTAGTTACCAATTCATGATTTGCGTTTCTTAATCCTTTCTTATGAATGAGATTGACCTACTTAAATATTACAACTCTGTTTCATTTTTCTTTTCCTTCTCTTTCTAGGAAGGATGGCACAGATAGATAAAATGAGAAATGTGAGGAAAAGTAACTGCCACTTTGTCTAGGAAATGGTAGGAAAAAAAAAACCTAAAAAACAGAGACAAAAACGTTTGGAGAGTTTAGATATCTTACCTTGGTGAATTTTGAGGGATCCTTCATGGCTCTGTAAATGTTAGGAAAAACAACATGGCCAGCATAACTGAACATGTACAAACCGGATATGCCTGGAATGTTGTGAAGTTGAAGAGGAGGTATTCTTTGATTCACTGCTGAACCACCGAGAGCTGCAGTCCATCCAATTGTGGTGAAGAGGAGGAGAGACATCACAATCCCCCCTGAGGAGAGAAATGATATGGAGGAGAGGTCGCTCAACCATAGACTAGGCAATGCCATCAACACTGCTAACACAGTTAGGAAGTGTGTTGGAGATAGGTGAACATAGGCCGCTACACCGATGGATTTGTTGATGAATATGGTTCCTAGATTGTCTCCTAAAGAGATTGTGTAATTCACCAAAGTTAGGAAGATCTCAAGATATATAATGGCTGCAACCACAATTCTACCCTTCTTTCCAAATGCATGATCTCCAATGTCTTGGAAGTTTTTGGAGTTCGGGTTTTCATCTAGACATCTTCCCATCACATGCGCTCCATATGTACATATTATTCCAAATCCTATAAGCAAAAATATTGAGCTCCACCCACCTTTCTCGAGAGCATATGGAGTGGATAACTGCCCAAGCCCTACAAAATCCAAAGAAATTGCAAGTTTTATTGATGATGGCCTAGTAGTCCAAACCCAATAAAGTCCTTTATAAATGATCTTATAAAGGTATGTTAATTTATAAATCGCCTCATAAAGATATGTTAATTGAGTTCTCAATTAGGAATCACTCTAGGTGCAAGCTTAATCGTGTGCAGAGAGGGAGAGAGGTGTTACCAACCGTCATTCTAACCGTGCATATGCCAAACAGTTATAAACTTCATTGATGGTGGCCTACCATAGCACCAACCCAAAATACACCACTTCATGAATAGAGCCATCAGCCATGCAGCCAAGGCAATTGATTTCCTATTGAGGATTCACCCAGAGGTGTGTGCCTACATGAGTGTGGAAAAGGAGAGAGAGAGAGAGAGGTGTTACCTATCAGCATTCCAACCATGTTGATAACAGAGTGAAGGAAAGAGCTAGAGGCCTTCAGGTGGTGCCGAACTCCACTCACCCCCACCTTACCCTTCAAATTTGAACTCACATATTCCCCTTCTTTGCTACCACACTTGCACAATTGGTTCTTCTCTACACAGGAGTCGCACCTTTTGGACTTGGACTCAAGCAATTGGCCACCGTGCGCTGACTCGCTCGCGACCTGATTACTGTGCGAGTCTAAACATGACAACCTTCCAGCCATTGGCTTTTAAGGGCTTAACTCAAAACCAGTAGGAAACCAAAGGTTCTTCTCCACACTTGAGAGAGAGTGTAAGAGTAAGAGTCATATTTATAGAAGGATTAGGGATCTAAAAGTCGGAGGAGGCCTACTAGGAAGGAAGGTGAGAGATATTCCCCTACAACGTGGTGGGGAAGTAGCCAATTTGAAGAAATGGATTTTGTTATAGCGCAATGGAGGGAGAGAGATAATCAAGGTTAGGTTCCCCTGGATGATTTTGTTGACAGAGAGGGAGAGAGGTAAACCAATGTGTTTTTTTTTCTTTTCTTTTTTTCCTAGTTAAATATATTCTTCTTTTTGAAGGGTTTAGTGAGTGCCACAGTTACCTAGGTTTTTCTGTGGCAGTTAACTTGTTGCATCAAATGATAGCAAGGGTAGATCACCGAATATTTTGCTTCATTTTCCATTTATTCCAACTGACTAAAGTACACATATTTGGATTTGGATTTGGCTTTTCCAGTATATGGGAGCTCAAAAGATCCGAGATAAGTGGCTGACGCCATATATGGTCTTTTGAAGAATGTGGGATTCTACTTGTGGAGCCCCCCCTCCATTTGATGATTTGATATATGAGGTAGAAAGGGAATGTGTTAAATGTTCCTTAAGGGCTCACCAAAGCTTGGAAGAGGGAAAGAAACTGTCCTTAAAAAGGAAAAGAGCATCCTTCATAGCTCTGTTACATGGGCTGCTTACTAATAAGGATTTGATGCTCTTCTCAAGTTGATTTCATTCCATTCCATTCCATTCCAATTAGCAAGGGCCAAATTTTCCTTCATGGGCGGCCAATTCAGAATATGATGCTGCTGCTTATTCTCTCTCACCTTGTCAACATTGAATCCTCTTCTTCCCCTTCGCCTTTTGGGCTTATTATCTGTTTTCTGTTTTTCTCTTTTGGACTTTTTAATTGATATCGGTAATTGAGAGCTTGGACTCGCCAATGTCCCCTAGCCTTGATCAGGCTTGGCCGAGACAAAAAAAAAACCTAGAAAATATGGACTCCATCAGACTTGCCCTTAGTCTTAGTGTGGGTCATCTGAACCTATTCTAGGTCCAAGTGATTGTCCGATAGCAAATCACTGTCTTTCCAGTCATCAGTCCTCGACTAAAACAATTGTGTTTCATTGCTTTTATTATTGTTGTTATTATTATTATTGTTTCACTTGCTTATTGTTGTTGCGGTGCTTTAAGGGATTGAATCCAAGCTTACCCACCCAACATGTAAAGAGATAAAGGTGATTCTCTGATTCTTCTATTCGACTCAATTCTCCTCACCATAAAAAGGATTCTCTCAAAGGGACACGGTTTTTTCATGCGATATGTGCATGTATGTACAGCCGAATAGCCAAATATTTGAAAAATTAAATATATAAAATTTGAAAATATAATATTCCTTCGTTTGTCAAATGTTTGAAAAATTAAATATATAATATTTAAAATGCTAATATTCCTTCATTCCTCAATCCTATATTTGATTCACTTAGGGAAAAATTCAATGTTTACATGCTTTTTAAAAGTCTCCAATGCATTTCTTAAGTCATTAGTCAAAACAAATATTTGGAAAATTTTCCAAAATTTCAAAGAGCTCCAAATTGTTTCCCTATTACTTGCAATTTTATTTATTTTTGGTTGACAATGTTATTGCAAAAAGTAACCAATAATTTTTGCTACTTAGGGCCTGTTTAATAATTGGATGGTAAATGTTTTTATAGAAGTTCTTCTTTGATGGGAAGAAAGAAAATCATAAAGAAGCTTTAGGTCTATGTGTTTGATAACCTGCTATAGAAGTTCTAGGTACCTGTCTTTGACAACCCGTTGGAAGATATAATTATATTTATTTAAATACTATTTAAATATTATTAAAATACTATATATTAGATATTATTTTTATATTAAATATGAGATATTGTATTGTAAATATCTATTGCATAAATAAAATCTATTACCAAATAATTTTCAATATATATTTTATATATAATACAAATATATATTGATGGGAGAACTATAAGGAGATATTTTCCCTAAATTCTATGTATCAAACATGAGAACTGTATAATAATGAGGAAGTTCCTTTCCTCCCCTAAATATAATCAAACGCGCCTTTAGAGTACGGTTAAGTGCATTGTGGACTTGCGATCCTGGATGCAACCATGACAATGACTTCACCCTCCCAAAATCCGTGGACATGGAGATAGATTTTATAATTTTTGCTAATTTATTATCAGGACCACCATAATCATGAATACGAAAAAAAAAAAAAAAACAAGGAGAGAAGGAGAAAAAGGCCAATAGTGTTTTTGTGTATATATATATATTAGACATACCATTTTAATTCTTTAAAGATTGTCGTATATGAACCACTTTTTGAGCTCAAAATTCTTGGCTCCATGGCAGAAATAGATATACCATGAAAATCAAGACCAAATTCATGAGCTCACTTAATACTTTTCCAGTGTAAATACTTGCCTAATTATTAAGGTAAAGGTGTAGGCTAAACCACTCTCCTAGTGTTTCATTATCAGATATTTTCTCAAGGCAAGATCTTACATCATATTCTTGCATGTAAAGCATGATCTCCACCGTCCATTTTATCTTATTAAGAATTGGAAAGGTATACAAGGTTGTTCAAACGCTGGTAATTAGCTTAATGAAGATTTTTATGCTTAATCAAATATTGATGGATGGTGGAGATCATGCTTCACATAACTTGCATGTGAAGCTTGCTGGTTTTGGGTTTTGAAAAATAAGAAAAAGGGAGTATATATAATTCGATCATTTATCCTTGATATAGGGAGGCCACAATTACTTATAACCATTCGATGTGAAATTTAATAGCTTGGATGTATCAAGTTCGAGAAAATTTATTTTGAAGTTTGAACTATGGTCAATTGAATAAATGCAGCCATCCAATTTCACATCCAATAGTCAAAGATTAATTGTGACCCTCTTGTACGAAAGGTAAATGGTCTTATTGTATGCTTAGACACAAAAAAATTGGGTAAGACAAATATAGAAACTAAATTTGAAGGGTGGGTTTTTTACTTCCATAGCGGGACAATTAACAAATGGGTTGAGATGAATCCGTCTATGCGCCCAAGCCCGCCTATGTAGAAATGCGGGATATCTTGATAAATCTATTTTTGAGATGGTATTTTAAGACTTAACTTTTTAGGACTAGTGTTAA
>NW_006500355.1:533124-543377 GCF_000471905.2 Amborella trichopoda | reverse complement strand
AAATTTTTTTTAAGCTTTATTCTGACCGATTCACCCGATTCCCGATCCGGATCGCCGATTTGCCGATCCGGATCAGTTTTTTGGAAACCCGATCCGGGTACCGATCCTTTTTTTAAACCATTGGATGAAACCCTTGCTTGTGACAGGTTCTAGACAAATAACATTGCACTTTTCATTAAAATTTATTTGGGTATGGAATCGGCAACAATTAAAAGCATTTAGATGATTTGGGCCGCCATTACTTAATGAGTCAAGCCACTAATATACTTTGGGCCTGGCTCCGAAACAAGTAAGGGCATTTAGATCATTTGGGCCCACATGTGTTGTGGGCCAAATTGCTAGTATCATCATGCTTGTGAATGGTCCGAGAGTCAAAAAAGGGCTATTTGATGTATTTGGTAATTCTAAGAGTCTTGGTTTCATATCACTGATCTGAATTTGAATTGCTCCATTCCCATTGGGATTAGGAGGGGGCTGATCCCGAACCTCAAAATCACCCTAACCCTTTCGAGCTTTTTGTCTTCTTTTTTAAATAAAAGCCTATTACCCATGTCAAATTGGGCGAACCACAAATAAATCTCAGGCAAGTCAGAGCCCAGTTATCGGTTTTTCATTATTAACAATAAATAAACAACAACAATAATAATAATAACAATAACAATAGTAAATCTCATATAAAAACTTTCCAATTTGGTCATCTTGATCTCAAGATGTATGGATATGAAGAAAAGAGAAATTCAGGACGTATTAATAATACATATTGTAAAAAATTATTTAGACAGTCTATTTTCAAGATTGTCAAGTGTATAGATATGCTTGATCTATATCATTTTTCAAAATTAAAATTTCACAACTAGGAATAATAATAATAAAATTTTGAGCCATCATAAAAATTTCAACTCTAGAACTATATCTCCTTTCAAAATTCAAAATTGCTCTCCTTTAGAGGGGGCCTTGTACAAAACTGACTAGGGGTGGTAATGGACCCGATAAGACCCAGGACCCAATCAACCTTGAGGGCCGGGTATGGTTCCAAAGTTTAGACCCTAAAGACCGAGTCCAAAACCTGGACGCGAATCCCATTCTGGTCCAGGTCTGGGTCCAACTGGACCCGACTGAATAATATGGACTGGTAAAATGCACGTTCGTTGCATGTGATATTAATACTAATCATTGAAATATATTTATCATTTAAAATTTTCAATAAAACATGGTCTTAGAGAGAATTTAATGCGTTTATCTTCCCAATTGAATATTTTATTAATTGATAATAAATATTACTTTTAATATATCATTGATTAACACATATCCATTTGACATACAATTAAAATAATAAATATGATCTAAATAAATATTTTAAATTATATAAATATAACTAATAGAAAAATTATGCAAGGTCTTACAAATGCTAATAATCCAATAAAATGCTCATAATCCAATATATTAGTTTAAGACATTAGGTCCTATTAATGTCATATCTAATATATGAGTCCATTAAGGCATACTCAAGAAGCATTGACATTATTATAAACAAAATAGTGATAAGAATTTATATATATTGATCAATACCTAATTTCAAGAATAAGAAAGATTTAAGGACAATGGGACTGTGAGATATAAGGACAGAGTGAGTGAAGGAGAGATTTGGGGGTGAGAGGTGAGATTAACACATTTATTTTCTTAACTCACATGTTTCACATTAAAAATAGACATGAAAAATAGCCAATTGAGATGGATAAATTATCATAAGTAATATATATATATATATATATATGTTTTTTATTGAGTCGAGGCTTTTTGTTGTGCATGGGGAAATAATAAGTTGAATGTGAGAGACATAAATTATACTCAATAAAAAATGCATACCTATTAATTAGGGATGTGCATTTTCAATAGGTCATATTTTTTCTATTGCATTAACGAAAGAAGTATAAACTTTATTTAAATGAAAAATAGTAAGAAAAAAGTTAGAGGAGATGAGTTCACAAGATATCAGTTAAATAATTTTTAATAATTTAAAATTCATAATTAGAAAATAAAAGATATTCAAATATATGAAAAAAACAAAGAATCAAAATTTATATATGTTGAATCACAATAAAAAATTATAGCATTGTCATTAAAAAACTAATGTAATGTTAAAATAGTCATAAAAACTTTTAAAATTCAAATATTATAGTTAAAATATGCAAAGATTAAAATTGAGATAAAAATAAAATTATAATTTTATTTTGTTACTATTGTTAATATTAGTATTGTTATTATTATTGTTTTATTTTTTTTGGAATAAAATAATAATAAAAAGAGTAAATTATTATTATTATTTTATTTTTATCTGATAAGATAAGGTATGTTGATCTTGAATACTAAAAAAAAATGTATTTCTATCTCAATTTTTCCCTTTAATTTTGTTTCATCATAAAGAGTTCAAAAGAGACAATAATACACCTAGAAAATAGCAAGAGAAAGCTATTACTGTCATAAAAAAAATCTAATGTAATGTTAAAATATACATAAAAAATTATAATATAACAAAATGTAGTTAAAATAACAAAGGGTGAAATTGAGATAGAAACAAATTGATATAATCTGACATAAGAATCAAGAAGGAAACAAAAATCATTTTTTCATTAGCATTTAAGATCCATGGGGTTTACCTTTTACAATAAAAATAACTTATAAAATAAAACTAAAAATGTTATTTCATAATAGATGTATAATACAACTGGAAAATAGCATGATAAAACTAGAAGAGACAATAACATAAATAAATAACTTATGAGCAATCAAAATAAAAATAAATAAATAATAATAATAATATAATAATAAGTGATAATAAATATTATTTTATTACTATGTTCAAGTTTATAATAAAAATTAAAACTATTAAATAATTTAAATCCTTAGTTTTTTCAATCTAATTAAGTTTCATGACCGATGAGAGAGATATTAAAGCACTTATTTTCTATATAATCATATTACAATTTGAAAAATGTACTACATAGAGATAGAGACAAACATCGTACCTTATACTTTTCTCTTAGAAAAATATTTTCGAGTTAAAAAACCCTTGTGATAGATAAGTAAATAAATGAACTTGAGGCAGAGATATAAATACATTATTTTCTCATGGAAAAAAGTGAGGCGCATAAGCTTTTTGTACTTGGGAGTGATGGTACATGGTGAAAGAGGATGAAAGAGGTTTTTTGTAAAAAGATATTTTGGGTAGAAAAGATCGAGAGAAAAATTAATGGAAAAAGAGATGAGTGAAATATGAGAGATATTATGAGAGGGATTTAAGATGAGAATTATCTAATAGGGATATCAATTGCAAGCATGGCAAGCTAGATAAAATAGAAAAAAAAGCAGCACATAAAAAAAAAAGAGCTAACATGGTAAGGAGAGAGCAGTAATGAGTTTCCTTATTTTAAGTTATCACATTTAAAACAATTAAGTACTTACAATTAATGCAACATAGAGAAAATAAAGAGAAGGAGAGTTATGATAAATAGAAAGTTGGGAGATTTTAAAAAAGTCGTGAAAGATAAAGAAAGGTAGATTATATGAGGGAGAGACCTTTGAAAGGGAGAGAGATTTTTTTAAAGAGGGAGAGAGAGATAGAAATCCTAGATGTTATAAATAAAGGAGAGATTAGAATTTTTTACACTCATGTATATAGGATCTCAAATGATCACCGTTAAATTTAACACAGATTAAGTCAAGTCCTATATATATGTGATAATGTTTTTAGAGATTTGTGTGAAATTTAATGATGATCATTTACGGTCCTATACACATGAGTGAAAGAGGATCTTAAAGGATCATTTCTCTTTTAAGAATTTTAAGTTATTATGTAAAACGGTAACGATGTGGGTATTCATAAATGTTGTGCAACAGTGTAAATGTTACCAATGATATGGGTATACAATGGTAAAAAAAAAAAAACGAAAAAATAATCAAAATCATAATCATAGAGTGACAATAGATCCGACCGCTTCCAAGAACTAACAAGTAAACCGGGGACCCAACAGCACTGGATATAAAGTCTAAATTTTGAACCCAAATGATCGAGTTGATCCAAAACCTAAATCTTAATACTATTCAATTTCAGGTCGAGCCGGACCCGACCCGTTGCCACCCCTAAAATTCACGGTGGTGATGATGAGGATATAATAAGAGAGAGAGGGAAGTGAAGATGATGAGAGTTCTACATAATGCATAAAAAACAAAAGAGTGAGGTGTTGGTTTTAAGCGACCGGAACGCAGTATTTGCCGCCTATAAAATACCCTTCTCCTTCCGCATATTCACCGCGTCATCCCTTTTCTCTCCCTCTCTTCCTTTCTCTCTCTAGAAATTGTCTTCTCTTTCTCTCTCTCTCTCTCTCTCTAAAGACAGATCCAAGAAATGAAGTGCGCTAGACTCGCATTCAATCTTTCCCTCTCTCCTGATCTCCTTTCTCTGAGAAAATAAACCCTAGAATTCATTCCACCTCCTCCATTATCTTCTTCGAAGAAATTACCCGCCATTCTTTTCTTCCCAATGGAGTGGAGTTCTGGGGTTTCAAGCCCTTGAAATCAGAGTCTCTGATCCCCATTCCGTAATTCTCATCGAATTAATCATCTATTTGAAGCTCTGCAAATTCCTTTAGTATTTGAATCCGAATTGAAGCTCTGGATCATTGGGAATTCAGTTCCTGCAAGTTTTTATATTCGTGTTTCAGTAGGATTGGGGCTGGATCTGAGGCCTTCTGTATTGGTTGGGGTTTTTCTGGGCGGAAAATGATGGGTAATTTGGTTCGTTTGTGCAAGATCTGGGGTTGATTCCGTCTATGAACTCTTGACTGGATTATTTCTACTGATTTTCATTGCCATTTTATAGGTAACTTGCTGGTCCTTCTCACTGTTCTTTACAGCGTCGAAGTTTTTAGCTGGTCTTGAAACGTTTAGTTTCTTTAAATCGCAAAGTCAAGTCATGGTTTCTTTATACAGTATATGTTTCTGTTTATTGATGGTAACTGGATGCTTTATTTTCGTTTATATAGCAATATAGAGAAATATCGTTTTGATCATGTGCATGGACGGTGCAGATCTATTGAAATTTCATGATATTTAAATCTGGATGGTTTATCAATGTCTTACCGTTTGCTGGTGTAACTTTCCTCATCTCAAATGCTCACCAATTTAGTTTTTTGCGATCCAATATTGTTATGACCATTCTCTGTCGAATTCTTTGCATCTTTTCATTCATGTATTATTTGTTTTCCTGCTGTTTTACCCTTGTATTGATTATTTGGTAATTTGTGGTGTATTTGGTATGCATTGTTTTTCATTTTTTATGTCTTTTCTTCTTCTTCTTTTTTTTACTTATAAAAGAGAGAGATTCTTTTTTTACTTATAAAAGAGAGAGATATGCTTTCCTGAGGCATATGAAAATCTTGGTTTTGATGGTTCATTTGTTTGGATCATGCTCCTCATGGATGAAACTATAAAATGCATTGTCGTCAATTGTTATGTGATGCCCAGGGAGGTTGTTATGCCAATTTCATTGCAATATGAAAAAATTAAGGTTATGCCAATTCAATACATACTGAAATGTTTATTTTATTTCTTATTCTTTTTAAAACATAAAAATTTGGGAGCATTCGCAGTGATTTTCTTCCTGATCTGGTATGTAGTCTGTCAAAATGTTATCAGAGTCACGATTCCCTTTTTCTTCTTTTGATTTTTTTTTCACCTTAATTTGAATGGACGACCTTTAAGGATATGCATTAATATCTGCATACCCACCCAAGAACCATCAATTTCCAATTGAAGGAATTTGTTTCTAATTCTCAAAATAGAGTTTTTGAATATGATTGTATGAAAATTTGAGCTTTAGGGGTTCACTAAGGTTTTGGGTGTGCCAAGGTCTCTTATTCTTAGCTGTTGATTGTGCGTGTATTGCAGTTGGCTCTGTGGTGATGCTTTTTTCGCATGAACTCCTCTCCTTGGTTAAGTTTGTGCTTGAGCGCTTTACATAGTGCCCTGTGAGTGGTGTATGAACTCACAATTAACAATGAAAAACGGGATGGTAGAGTGCAGTGTCTGCCATTCCAAACTTGGGTTGTCACCGACTACAAGGACAGTTTCTAGGGCATATGATCGTCATAGGAGCAAGATATCCTCAAAAACTCGAGCTCTTAATGTCTTGTTGGTTGTGGGGGATTGTATGTTAGTTGGTCTCCAGGTATGGCCTTATCAATCTCTTTGGTGAATTTGGTTACATGATCGTTTTGCAATTACTCCTACATGCATGAAAATAAATTTTTGGATTGTAATGCACTATCTCATATCATTTTGATTTGTCATTAACTTTTGAGAGAGAGAGAGAGAGAGAGAATTTGACATATTGCATGATGGTCATGTCTTCAGCTTGCAAGAATTTGACATTGGTGTTTGTCTGCAGCCTATTTTGGTCTTTATGTCAAAGGTGGATGGGAAATTCATGTTTAGTCCTGTCAGTGTCAACTTTTTGACAGAAGCTGCTAAAGTTGTTTTTGCTATTATCATGCTCTTGTTCCAGGTAGCTATGATTTATTCTATCTGTATTTTGTACTGCTTCTTGTGTTATCCTGTTGCTGGCTACAACTTAAGTGTTTTTTTTTCCTTACAAATTTCCCATCGTGGTATCCATTCCTACCGCTGACACCCCCAATTAATACCTGCAAAATGTAACTCCCTAATCTATTGAAAAAACTGGCACCCCCAATTAACACCTTCAAAATGTAACTCCCTAATCTATTGAAAAAACTGGCACCCCCAATTAACACCTTCAAAATGTAACTCCCTAATCTATTGAAAAAACTGGTACCCCCAATTAACACCTTCAAAATGTAACTCCCTAATCTATTGAAAAAACGGGCAGGGGTCTGTTTTCCCCACTGAATTACCCCAAAAAAAAAAAAAGTGACTGACACAACTTTTGTAGTAAAAGACCAAATGAATGCTTACTTGGCTACTCTTTGTAAAATATATTCCTTTTGAAGACTTTGTAGTCTTCCAGCTCAAATAAAATAACAAAGTGAAAATTTGTGGGATAAAGATAACTTTGTAGACTTATCATATGTCACATAGGGCATGGTTTTTGTATACTTATCATATGTCACATAGGGCATGGTTTTTATATTTACTGTGTTATGTTTCTCGGGCTCCTGCAGGCTCGGCATCAAAAGGTGGGAGAAAAACCTCTTCTTTCAATATCTACTTTTGTACAGGTTAGTTTTCTTTCTTCATTTTTGTTATTATTGTTTTTCTCCTGATTATTATGAAGTTCTAGGTCATATTTCTTGTCTTTCAATGCTTTATTTGTTTAAACTTAAACTGCAGCACATTATCTAGTTCATGTTCCGTTTAATTCTAGTTGAGGACTTTGGGAGTAACACCTTGGGGCTTACCATAAGAGCCTCAGCTTTCTCATGTTTATGCTTTGAGGATTCCATATCTAACAACCAAGCATTCAAGGCTTTCCGACATTTAAGGCTTCCACCTTGGGGAGAGTGGGGTGCCTAATGGCAATCCCCTTGAGGAGTCAATGTTCCTAGATTCATGTAGATCTCTGTGAGAGGACCTCATGTGAAGAGAACTGGGGTCTCTAGATCCACTACTTTGTCATTGTACTAGACATGACGATCTCATGTCCAAAGATCCAAAAACCTTGCCAACTTGTCAACCCCCATCTCTCAATCAGGTTTTAAAAGCAAGGACTTGGGTCAGGATTCGCTTAGGTCCCAAGCAGAGGTCAGGCAACTTGACTCGGCCGAGTCCTAAAAGTGTTAACAACAGATATTGGGAACTGGTGAGACTTGGTTGGTTTCCTTGGTTCAGTTCCAGACTCGGCAGCTTGCAGAGTCTACTTTGAGTAACTCAGGCGAGTCTGAGTTTGCATCCTGAGTTTTCCGACACTGCCACAAATCCTACAAAACCTGGGACACCACACTCCACTGCTTTCTCCACCTCCTTTCAAAGCAACTTTGTGAATGTCTTCTTTATTCCCTTACATAGTTGTTCGGTGCAGGTGCATTCTCGAGAGCGGGAGCTGCCTTGGGTCTGCAGAGCCTTGGATTGCTGGAAGCTCCTTGTGGTTAGGATTGCCGTACGTACGATCCTATATCAAGGGAGTGGGATCCTTGTCATAGGGAAGCGCGATTCCATGAGGAAGGAATCACAGTAGTAAGTTCTAAGGGATTGCAATTGATGCGTGGGTTCACAGTACCATTGGGCACATACTTGAATCCATGCATACGAATCAATACCGAATAGAGAAAACATCATATGCATTGAATGATACCCTTGAGAACTGCTGTTCAAACCCTCTGGGAACGAGGATCACAATATAGGGATCCGTGTTCCATCTTGCTGGAATCATGGGATCGAGGTTCTGGAGCGGGTCCGTGACCTTTCCTACAAGGTTTTAGCGACTACGGTCCCTTAGTGTGATGAGCTACTCTTAAGAAATGTAGTATTCACTATTTCACTTCTCGTCTTTAGTGTTGTCTTGGTGTGCTTGTTTTGTCGGTGTCATCAGAGGTGAATGTGGTTCCAGAGTTTCCATGCATATGCAAATGTGCTAACTTTTATGGTTCTTGTGGTTATCAAGGGAGGATTTTCCTCTTCCTGGCACCTTAGAAATATTCTAGCTAAATTTCTGTTATTATGGTATCCCTTTTGATGGAGAATAATCATCCTGCTGGCATCCCTTTAGTTGGAAAATATTAATCCAATGCTTCAAGCTAATGAGTTGGGAGGCCATCTATCCTTGGAAATTTCCCTTTGATAAATCGAAGTCAACATCTGAGATGTATACTTGCAAAAGTGAAGTGTATGACAATCTTATCAACCTTCTTTTTGTATTATGGGCTGTTCTTCTAGATGGCTTGGTGGCCATCTGATGTGAGCTGAGGTTGATGAGGATAGCTTTTTGCTTTTTTCAATCAAACAAAGATTGAGATGATCTTTTTCTCTTATTTTTGTAGTTCTATCTTTAATGAAAATAGGTTTTGAGAATGTTTCTTTAATGAAAATTGTTATATATAAACAATGTTGTCTATGCGTTGACTCTTTAGTTGTCTTTTCCCTCCATACTTTTATCCATTTGATTTATTATAAAAGGCCTACCAATTATTATTTTAGAAAGCTACACATCAATGTTTTCTTGTGTTATTGTTCTTAAGTTTCCTTTCAAGCTCTCTAATTTTCATGACTTCTTATTTCTTGTTCCCATGCAGGCAGCTCGTAACAATGTCCTTCTTGCTGTGCCAGCTCTTCTATATGCTATAAACAACTATCTAAAGTTTATAATGCAGGTAAAGTTGGTGTCCAAGCCACCATTACTTTACATAGTATTTTGTACTATCTTCACTTTCTGTTCATCTTGAATAATATGTTTAAGTGATCTTGAGATGCTGAAAGCTTTTAGAAGAAATTAATAAGCTCAAGTCACTTGCTTTATGGCCTATAACATAACCTATCTTGTATCATCACCGTCAAAGCCTTTTGCCAACTAATTGGGATTGGCTATAACCTATCTAGTATAACCGATCTAATTTGTGAAAAATCCCTTTGTTTGTGCAGCTATATTTTAATCCAGCGACCGTAAAGATGCTGAGCAACCTAAAGGTAGCTTTGTTATAAATCTTCTTTGTTGTTGTGTTCAATCTTTGCTCGTTTCCTTTTTGATGAAGATGTTGTTGTTAGTCATTGCTACACTATGTCAGAGTGCATGCATTCTTTAGAGATTAAATTAATTGCAGGAGATGTAAATTGTTAGAAAGCTTTCTGGACTTGGGACTCATAAGGGTTAAAACTCTGTCTACCCTAATTTCCCAGTAGGGGTGAGAATTTTTCAGATTGGGTCTGGATTCACCCAGATTAAGATCCGGATACGAAAAGTATACATGGGATCCGCATCTGATCGGATCCAGAGTGTTTATATCCGGATTGGGATCCAATAACTATACATGGGATTTGGATCCAAAAAGTAGATATGGAATCCAGATTAGGTCTCCTAAAAGTTCAAAAAATTATATATATATATATATATAGGAAACCTCTTCCCAATGCCTATAGGTGAAAATGAACAGTGATCTCGCTTACCCTCATCACTATCTAAATTTCATCGCACGGTCACAGTTGTCTGGTAGTGTTTCAATTTTCATTTTTTTTTTATAAATCCAAATTATTTGAAATTTGGAGCGTGTGTACATCTTAGTGAGGCA
>NW_006500355.1:518904-533104 GCF_000471905.2 Amborella trichopoda | reverse complement strand
TGATGAGGGTAGCGAAATCACTGGTCATTTCTCCTATAGGCGTTTTGTAGTATCTTCTATATATATATATATATAGGAAAAAGCTTTGGTGAGCCCACTAGCTAATGGAAGTATAAGCCCAATAGCCAAGATTGAATCTGGGTCGATCTGACGAACACGGATGTATGGTAGTGTTTGAATTTTAATTTTTTTCTACAAATCTAAATCACTTGTAATTTTAGGCGTGTGTTCTTCTCATCAAGCTGCACCTAATAAAAATATATAAAAAAATAATTCTCAAAAAACAAATGACCAAAATACCACCAAAACTTTTTGGGGTATTTTGATCAATTTATTTCATATAAAATATTTTTTGATATATTTGGAAGATTCATCTATTTTTGATGTACACGCGCTCCAAATTTCAAATGATTTGGATTTGTAGAAAAAAAATTAAAATTCAAACACTACCGGACACCCGTGATCGTCAGATCGGCTTAGATTCAATCTGAGACGTTGGGCTCATTTTTTCCAGTGAGCTAGTGGGCTCACCCTAGCATCTTTTATATATATATATATATATATATATGTGAGCATTTACTTAATGTACTCAACATTTTTTGGCATTTAATACCTTTACCCCATAATATAGTAATTTTTTATCCAAAGGTATTTTAGGTAATTATTTTATTTCAAAGTAGAAATTCATGATAGGAGCAAGAACATTTATTAATTATAATAGAGAATGTTATCATCTATATGGAGTGTGACATCACCCATATAGAGCATTAAATGCCACTAAATTCTTTTAGAAATATCTATCCTACCCCTTCTAATGACGAAAAATACCCTTTTAAAAAAAAAATTTACTACAAAGCAAGGGTAATTAGAGTAAAAAAATGTTGAGTACATTAAGTAAATGCTCACATGTATAAGTACCCTAACATAAGGTCTTTTTTCGGTTCCAGTTTCACTGAAGTAGGTAGGGCTGGTTGAGAAACAGTCCCCCCCTTTTGTCTGTAGGGGCTTCGATCCCACCGGGGTCTTACGGTCAACTAAAGAAGAATAGAATAGTGCTCTTTCTAAGAGTAAGCACCACATATAAATTAATAAATATATAACTATATATATGTTAAATAATATATACTATTTTAAAAATCGGGTTCGATCCGGATTGGATCCACCTGTACCCGGATCCAATATTCGGATCTAAATTTGGGATCTGGATCCAAATAGGATCTGAAATTTGGGTTTCGGATCCAAACTGGGTAAATTCTCAGCCCTACTTCCCACCATGTTAACTTAGGAATCATTCAAGGATTTGATGAAATGAAGGGAATTGTAAAGTATTAAATTTTTCATGAGGATTGGAGTCTGAGAAATTACAAGAATTGCCAAGGGAGCATTAGTTTCTGGAGTAGCAATATGATGCTCTTGCATGGATGGGTTAACTTAATCTCGGTTCTGATGTGATTTTGTTGGGCGCGTTCACCTCTCAAATAGTTGTTATGGTGACAGCTGCATTTATCTCGATCTCATGCGTTTTTTTTGTTAGGCTTTGAGATGAGTGGTCTACCTTGACATGATCAGAAAATTTCAAATGCCATATGATGTACCACAGGGACATCCAATAGTGGATGTTAATTGTACCCTGCTGTGGTTAATCTCCATTATCTTTCTTTTTACTAAGGTTGAAGGAAAGTTTTGGAGGGAAAAGAGTATTTGCTCTCTCTTTCATATTAAAAAAAAGTCATGCTGTCATCTGGAAAGAACTAGGAATGGATTTGTATGCATATTGTACTTGCATTTGTATTCATTGTTGTTTGTTATAGGCTCTCTGTGAATATGTATGTTCCCCCCTTGTATAATCTGGTGCACCTTTTATGTATGATCTAGTAGTGTTTAACTTCTATTTAAAATGTGTATGTACAGGTACTGGTTATTGCTCTTCTATTGAAAATCATTATGAGGAGAAGATTCTCAGTAATTCAGGTCAGTTGAGATGGCTGTTATTGTCAGTTTCTCCTTTGTTATTATGAATATATTCTTTCAGAGAAAAGATAAATTTTGGCCCAAATATTCACTTAATTAGATTGGTTGATGTTAACATTTATATATGTTAATCCTTTTTATATAAAGTTATTTCTTGATCAGAAAAAGGCTATTTTATTCTTTAGTTAATGTAGGTAGCTTATCAGTCAAAAAAAAAATATTAGGTCCCGTTTAATCCTCATAGTCCTTTTATTTTGTCTTTGAACAGTGGGAGGCTCTTGCTCTTTTGCTCATTGGAATTTCAGTTAACCAGCTGAAGTCACTGCCTGAAGGTACCACTCCTTTGGGTCTCCCTGTTGCAACTGGTGCATACATGTACACTGTTATCTTTGTAAGTTTCCCTTCCATTGGACTGTGGTTCATGTTATGAACTTCAATATATGGATGTGTTGATGTTCCATTATGAGATTTTATGCTCTCAGTTCTCGATTCCTTTTCTGATGGCAAAAACTTTATTGCTAATTCAAGACTTCGCACTATATGATTTTCTGTATTGTGCTTTCATTCATTCACCCAACTGAGGACATTTCTCTAACAAAACCTAACAATTTGTTTTTTTAACTGATATATTAAAAGAATTAGAGTTCACTCAGATCATTGAGTTTGGGATTGAGAAATAAATTGTTTGTCTTCTGACCTGGTTCACATTTTTCTCTGATTACTGATATTCTGATTTAATTCCAGGTGACTATTCCATCCATGGCGTCAGTTTTTAATGAGTATGCTTTGAAGAGTCAGTTTGAGACAAGTATTTACCTTCAGGTGAATAAGACCATTTGCAAACTGTGGTAGATAAATTGGGGAGTGTCTTTATAATTGTATAGGTGCTGTTCCTTTAATTGCTTTTGGTTTCTGTATAACATGACCTTCAGTTTATTTAGCTGTTCTTGTTCATGTGGAAGTTATAAGAAATTTGGCTCAAGAAGCGTCGTTAATATTCAAAAGACCATGGTATCTTGGAACATATGAGCCATAGTAGAAGTCCCAAAGCCTGGAGAAAGCAGGAAGATCACATCAAAAGTAAGATGTGAATTCAATAGATGCATTTATGCTGACATCGAAAGTGTCATCCTTGATGAAGAAAATGCCTTCAGAACTGGTAGATCAGATGATCTGTTATGTGGGACTCTGTCTGAATCTTTCTCCAAGTCTTGTCTGTGGTGCTGCTCATTGTGTCTTAGACAGTGGCAGCATATAAATTCCCTCATTGGTGCCCTGGGAGAACCTTTTTCACCCCGAAACCATATTGAGATTTTTTTTATGTTTATCATGATATCAAAGTATCTTTTGGTGAAAATTCGAAATTCTTTTGACTGTTAAAATTTTGATACATGCTATTTTGGTTTGGAATTGTTGGTGGTTTCATCTTGGTTGGTTTATTTTTCAGAGGATGTCCTATACAATAAGATTTTCAAAATTGCCTGTTCAGATTTGAATATTTATTTGCCCTTCTATTCGAAGTCTTGAACATGTCTGACATAAGGGCTTTGTGTTCTATGATTTGTAGAACTTATTTTTGTATGGCTATGGCGCAATATTCAACTTCATTGCCATTCTTGGGATTGCTATATTCAAAGGTATGTGCATATGTGCATTGTGAATGTGCAACTTCTATTTTAGTAGCAAAGGCTGAATCCTGGAATAATGGGATTCACCAAAGAAAAAAGCATGGAATAATTGGGAATGCAAATATTCCTAGGTGAAATTTATGTTTGAATGCATAGAGTGATCAACCTTATTTACATGTTGCAAATAATTTTTATTTTGTATTGTTTTTTAATTACTTTTCCAGGGCCAAGCCACTTCAATATTCTTCAAGGGCATTCAAAGGCTACAATGTTTTTGATTTGTAACAATGCAGCTCAGGGAATTCTTTCCTCGTTCTTTTTCAAATATGCAGGTCAAAGAATTTATTGTTTACTGGTTCATTTTTTAAAATTTTTATGGTATTAGGCAGGCTCAGTGTTTAAAATTCAGGATGCGGCCAAAAGCAGTGGGGGGTCCGATGCGGCTCGATGCGGTCCGGATGCGGGTGCATCGCGACGATGTGGTCAATAAATACAAAAAAATTCTAAAAAATCTACAAAAATAGGTGAATGCATAGAAAAAAATATGGAGGTGATATATGTGATAGTAGGTATTTTAGTTTAATGATTAACTCCAAAATATTAGCTGTCGGAGATTTTGGATCCACTATCCCCGGATAGAAATTTTAAACTTGCTTCATAAAACATTCATCAATCAACAACCATAAGCACAATTTTGCAACCACAAACTTCAAAGTTACAAAATAGCGATACTCCAAACCAAAAGTCCATGTCTCCATGAAGATTAAAGAGTTTTGAAGTTAAGCTCAAATTTTTTGTCACAAATTCACCCTAAATTCACAATCAAAAGCATCAAATCAACATGTAAATATCAAACAACCGCCAAATCGAAGATTTAAATGAAAAAGAAATTTCCGCCTAATTTTTTTGCTCGATTTGATAAAAACAAAAGGCACAAAAGTGGCTGTAAATCATCATATTTTCACCCTAACTTCCCCAAATTAACAATCAAAAGCATCAAATCGACATCCAAGTATCAAGCAACCGTCAAATCAAAGATTTGAATGAAAAAAAAAATTTCCGCCTAATTTTTTTTTTGCTCGATTTGATAAAAAAAAAGCCACAAAAGTGGCTGTAAATCATCGTTTGAGGGGTGTAATACCCCCCAAACTGTTTCCCCCATTTTTGGATGGTCAAAAAGACCATTTTGCCCCTTCTCAAGGGGCACAATCGAAAAAACTTTCGGCGGAAAAGATGCGATGCCGCTACGATGCGGCGCATATGCGCCCGCATAGCTCAAAACCGCATAGACGGTCAGTTCAGATACGGAGCCCACCGCATACCGCATGATGCGGCCGCATTTTAAAACGCTGGGCAGGCTGTTATATTATTTAGGTGTGGTGGCTCCTAAATTTGATTTTTCCATTCTTTGTATTTTTTGTTTGTTTTTTCTTAAGTCCTTTCTACCTGCATGCAGACACAATTTTGAAGAAGTACTCTTCTACTGTTGCAACGATCTTCACTGGCATAGCCTCTGCAGCATTGTTTGGTCATACTTTGACGATAAACTTTGTCTTGGGAATCTCAATTGTCTTTATCTCCATGCATCAGGTAGTTGGTTGGTTCTGCTCCATGGAACTAAATGTTTTGTTTTTGTATGCATACATACTTATTTTTGTTTGTTTCTTGCAGTTCTTCTCACCACTTTCAAAAGTTAGAGATGAACCACAAAATGGAGCAATGGAAATGGAGGTTCAGAATAATCACAGGTTTGTCTTTCTACATTTGTTTAATTCTGTGGCCATGAACTGATGTGGTTGTAGTGCTTGGTGCTTTTCGTAAAATATCTGCCATTAACATTTTCTTAGTTATAAGCTGAGGGTCATTGTCATTTAGGTGTCAAAGACTTTAGATCTATGTTACTTCAGGATACATGCATATTTATGCGATATAATTGGGTGAATTACAAGTACTTTTTTTTAAGTGCTGAATTTCATCCTATAGAATATTGATGTATGTTACACCGGCCATGGAAGGCATCTGGCTTTCCTCTTCTAGCAAACTGTCATAAACTTTGCTACTCGTGACATGCTTTCTCTGCATTTATCAGTATTAAACATGTTTAGATGATGATAGTGCATGTGTGTAAATGCCTTTCTTGGAGAAAAGTAGTGTATTTTAGCAATGTGGAAGATGGAGCCCTTATTTTGTTATTACTTTCTCATGGCGGTACAACTGTGATGTACTATTTTAAGTTCCATTTGTGCATATGGATTCTCATGTTGCAATGGGTAGACCTACGATTTCTGAGCTTTTGTTAGTCAGCACATCTTGGGTAGCTGAGTTCTAATGTGCAATTAGAGAGAGTGGGATGTCCTTTTAAATGCAGTTAATTTAGTGACAATTCATTACATGCTCCTTATGTTGTCACATGCAGAAGTACACTTCTGCCAGTCACTGCAATATTGGAAAATTTTCTATGGGATGCAATTTGGGGTTCAATTAGCTTCTTGAAAATATTTTTTTTGTGGTGATTTGAGACAAGAGGAGGTGGATCCAAAACTAGCATGGCCATGCATCATTTTGGGGAAATTTTTAGATATGTGGGGAGTCTGGGAGGGATGTTTTATTCCTGGTGATACTGAGTGGAGAGGAGGTGGATCCAAAAAGAGTATTGAAATGCATTACTTTGAGATGGAGATATTTAGATATACAGGATGCATTTAGCATTCTAAAGTTGCATGGCTGTTGGTTGGAGTTCAGATATCCAAAAGGATGGTTGGCTATCCCAGGAT
Organism: Amborella trichopoda; assembly: GCF_000471905.2. The sequence continues at coordinate 526,731 of NW_006500355.1, read as the reverse complement.
GAAGGGGAAAACTTTCCCTCTCCACATTTCGCACAAATATTGATTATATGTGCCTGGGGATCTGGGCCATTGATCTTGGTCAAATGGCCCTAAGCCACCCCAACAAAAAGTAGCTAGCAGGGCATTTATTGTCAGGTGACCATTATTTTGGGCTAATAGAAGTTGACCATGCTCAAGGGTATCCTATCTTGGACAACCCATGTCCCCAGACATAATTAATGTGTGGGAAGACACAGAAAGTTTGTTTTCCTATTGTCAATGACACGAGTAGTTCCTATTCATCTCCAAAGATGGTTCGGAGGCAGCCATGGACTCTTCAAAATATTGTGGCTTACAGAACATGTCTGGTTAATGGACTTGGATGGTGAGTTCTTTCTTTTTTAGTAAATTACAATTTTATTGATGGCTTGAAGTAGTTCAAGAAATCTTTTTTTTTTGGTCTGATAACATTGTATTGAAGGAAAAGAGGACAAATAGTTCAAGAAATCTGTAACAAAGGAAATACCTATTTATGGGATTTTAGCTGAAGTTTACTTGCTGGGGCTTAGGGCACAAATGCTGCTCTCTTGTGGTTCTTAGAGTAGGTGAGGGGCGCATTGGAGAATAACTTAGGAACCAAGAGAGTTTTATTTAACCAATGCATTGGGGTGTACCCATAAAAAGAGAAATATGGTTTGAAATGCAAAATCTGACTTAAGAAATCATGTCCAAAACTGACAGCAAGGTCTACTCTACACCCTTCACATCAATCACCATTCAAATGTTAACCCCTCACACTGTCTATGCTCAGCTAGGAAGCAAGTAGGACAGGGTACTGAATCCATTCCAGAGCATTGTCTGGTTGACCATGAGCATTGTAGTTCCTCTTTCTTGTGTCAGTGTGGAAGGCGGCACATCCCAAGGGCTTTTGCAAGGTTGCATCACGCCCTTGGCTAGATCTTCTCTCCCTTTTGTTCAATCTGTGAATCTCTTCGAGCAATCGAACTGATCTTGCTCGGGTAGGAGTCTTTCTCATAGAAATCATTTATGTGTGGTGCTAGGGGAATCATCTACACACCTCTATGACCTGCCTGTGCTTTAGTGTCCACTTGAGCATCAGACCAAAAATAAAACAATTACTTGTATGGAACACCGTATCCCCAAATGGGCAATTAATAATACCTCCTGGAAAATTGCTTAAATATTGATTTTTTATTATTTCCTTTACATATAACTTCGGTTGATTATTTTTAAATTTTTTTAATAATTCAGTTGTTAATGAGATTAATTGGGAAAAAGCTTTGATGATGATGCTAATGACAATTGTGTATATTTGGTCGATTGATAAGATACTACCTTTATGTTTGTAACTTCAGGTCAAAGGATACATCTTTCATAAACATGACTGCTGGGGCCACTGAAGATGTAAACATTCTTTTCACCTTTGAAATAATGTGCACAAGAAACCAGTCTCAGATTCCTAAAATTTTATGCCATTCACAACATCTCTCTTTTTCATTGCAGGCGAGCCATCGCGTTGGTTCTGATGAAAGAGAACCCCTTCTTCCTACCTGAGCGTTGGGTTGAGGTCGTCTTGTAGTTCAAGGTTTGATCTTTGCTTTTGTGTGCGTGTGTGTGTGTGTGTGAGAGAGAGAGAGAGAGAGAGGATTGTTAGGTGACCAAATGTTTTGTGTATGTGAATATGGCAGGAAAAAGTATCCAATCGGAATATAATTCTTTTGGCTGAAGGAGATTGTGGGGTTGTTGATATATCAGCCAGTCCAAATCCTCTTGAGTGAGTGAGTGCTAAAAGAATGAGTAATTTGTTGTAAAATTTTTGTTGTTCCCCTGCATCGTGGCAAAATATTACAGTCCTCTTTCTCAGTACTGTCTGTCCATTTGTAAGACAGTGAAGGTGGGACTAGTTTTTTTTTTTTTCCTTTTTTGCCCCCTTTTCTCTCCCCACCCCTTGCAAAGGGGGAGCACATAGATCAAATTGGTGCATCATCCCTTCCCTGAAAGGAATTCCTTTGTGCACAATGGATAGATATATCGCTCTTTTGTAATACTCTTAATGATTAGATAATGAAACGTTTGATTGAATTTTTCTCTCCTGTTTTATCAACATGTGCATTATGGCCTGTGTACATATGCACAGAGAGAGAGAGAGTAAGAGAGAGACCTGCCCTAGTGGGGAAGATGTACAATGTCATGTTCCAAGTGAGCATTGAAAAAAAAATTGAAGGTTTACAAGGTATTTTTCTAGTTAATCTTTTGGGGATGTGAAATCCAATAAAAGAAAGTGTGTTACAACATTTAAAAATTTTATTTTGGGCTGTCCCCAAACAATGATGTATCAACCATTTGATTTAAATGGTTAATGATGATTGTCAATCATTATTGCATAAAAAATAAATGGTCTCATTGTATATATTTCTTTTGTCCTTTTTTTGGCAAGAGAGCAGGGGGCAGGAAGAGGGAGGGAAACTAACTAGGCTTTGCAAAAATGTAGAATCGTGCGCAACTTTTCTTGAAGCCAAACTAGAAGTCTCACCATGCATAGCTCCCAAGTGAGGAAAAACAAACCCCCTACAATCCACGCCTTGCAACAATCCAAATTTGCCAAAGAAAAACCAAGGTTTTAGTTTTATTAAAGACAAAATGGCGCAAGCCCCAATGATGGTACAGCCACAATCACTTGTTTCCCAGATAGTGTCTACTTGTTTCCCGGATAGTGTCTTATAAGCAGATCACTTGTTTCCCAGATAGTGTCTTCTAAGCAGATCAATTCTACAAGAGTTTCAAGATATAATGCAATCCACCCCTCATTATTTATATATATATATATAATCATCATCATCATCAAAGCTTTTTTCCAACTACTTGAATCTTACATGAATCTTGATGACATTCTGCTATATATATACACACATGTATGTGTCTATGTGCATGAATACACAATCCAACTCTCCCTCTCGCAAGCAACTCTCTCCCTATTGCACACACTCTTTTTCCTCTTGCATGGAAGTAAGGATGTTTCAAAATCGAAACATTGGAAAAGCACCAATGTCAGAGAAAATGTCTCAAGCAGAACTCCAAGCCTGAGAAATCATGGCACTTGACAATATGGAGCGATGAAAGCAAGGATCAAGCACCAATGATTCCAAAAGAAAACCTTCATATAATCCCAACCACTCGTCCTAGGAATTCAAAATCCAAACTATGCTCACCTCACCTTGGTTATGAATTATCCAATCTAAAACTAGCCAAATTGCTATACCAAATTTTCAAACCACTGAGTAAAACAACCCTCATAACTAATATTGTCTCAAAGAATTGTTTTGCAATCACAATTAGAGGCAAAACAGTGTTTCTGCAATCCAAGCTACCATTAACTGGCTTTGCAACTGCAGGAAAAGAATGTACCATGGTTATGTCGTATGCCAACCTGCATCCACCACCATTCCCACCGACAAACGGCGGAGGGATTAACTGCACCGAGGCGAATGACCATTGGGCCCAATCGTGAATAACCATCCATCCATTATTGGAAATAAAAAGATGATGTGAGCTTGGTACTTTCCCAAACTGCTTAATAAAGGTTGATAGAACTTGCAACTGGCTTTTCAAACACAAATATGTACATTTAAATAAAAGGGAGGTAGCCTTTTAGGTGACTGTAAAATACCTAACCTAATATTTCAATAGAAACAGGTTACTAAGAAGTGTCAAACATTCTAAAGTGTTAGATACGAGTATCATGTATTTGGTGTGTTAACATATACCAAAAACCATAGATATGTGTGTCCATGTTACATGAGTCCCAATACTTTAGTTGAGGAGATCATAATCATCCAACTTCTCATTGTATTGCAAAACTTTCCTCCTAATCTTCGAAGTATCGACCCAAGTCACAAAGTCTTCCATGTTTCGGGTGACAAGGAAGGCAGGGTCAGTCACAGTCTCCGGGCCCACACGGATGTGTCCTTGCTCAATGTAGGTAACTGCCTCTTTCAGGTGCTCTGCAAACTTAAGTCTCACCAAAACTGTAGCTAACCTGCGCCTGCAACACCAACATAATAAAAACTATATCAGTGGGGTTTACTCTTATTGTCAATGCATAATCCCATTCTAAGGATATAATTTAACAGTGCAAAGCATACATTGGTCATCAGCTCCCACAGATAGATAGATGGTGTTACAGTTGATCTCCAACCATCTCTGGGAGAGGACAGTGGATGTAGCAATAGAATGCCATATATCAGAAAAGGAGTTATCATGTGCATCAAGCGTCTGGAAATGTAGAGTACATTTAGGATGCATCATAAAAGGAGTTGCCTAACGGAACCATTTGCTATAATTTCTTTTGGCAAGACCATAAAATCAGACTTACAGTTCAATTCATTGGACTATGGTTTTTTTTCCCATGAATTATGACACTTTTTACACTTTAATATAAACAAAACTATAATATTATCCTTGGGTATATACACAACCCTCCATTGTTAATGTGGAATTTCCACAGGAATGCAGCGTTTGTGGGTTCATAATGCTATGTCCAGTTAGTTGCTTAAAGTAGTATTGAGGCAGCCACCATGCCTCTTTTCAAATACTAGGACAAGCAAATAAAATCATCCCCCTCCCCGGAGGGGGATCAAAATCATTGTAATCCTACGATGGTCTCAAAATCAAGGCACCTCCATGTGGGGGCTCACATATTAAGAATGCTAGAGCAAAAAGTAAAGAGAATCACGAAACTCTTTGATCCCAAAAATGGCATGACTCATAAGATTCTTACTGAGTTGCCCTAAAAACGTCGTACTTCACAAGTATCATCATTTTGACAAATTTCGAAATAATCTTGTTATTTCCTCAAGATTGATGTCTTTAAATGCAGTTACATCCATACACATTTATGGACTTGGAATGTTAGCAGTTTGCATTAAAATAATATAAGAGAGAAACCGAATACGCAAAACATTACAACATCATTGAACAGCATATAGAAATAAAATTTCCCCAAATTTCATAATCTTAGAATTTTAGATTTGCTATCAACCAGTTACCATTTACCATTTACCACAATTCCACAAAATTATTGTATCAAAAACTTTTCCTGTAAATGTTTTTACAAAGGCAATTTTCTTCACAAATCCAAAAGCATTTGTTTATCCTTTCCATCAAAGTATAGTAGAAAGCATTTGGCAGAATACAAGGGTGAAGAGAGAAGGGCGGAGCATTATGATCATTTTGAAAAGTACAAGGTATTTTTTCTCACAATTCATACATGCCTGCTTACCTGCAGAATGAAGAGACAGACAGCCGATCGCACAAAGACAACCCCTTCTTTGTTGGAATTACTCCAATGTTATATCTGGATTGACCATTAAAGATCGTAAATAGATTTCCATACAAAAAATTTCCACAATTTTAAAAATGACGTCATTCCCAAAAAAAAAAAAGAAAGAAAGAAAATTACATGCAATAAGCAATGGAATTTCACCTCAAAAGACAAAGACATGCTTCTCATATGGAATTGTTCCATTATTTAAGGAACAAGAAAACACAAATAAATGTATAACAAATTTACTCCATTTGATTTGACTTCATTTGTGAGTTATCAGGAAAGCAAGTCAAAACGTGAGGGGAAGCATAAAGGAAGTATGGATCAAGCTGAGGATAAGGATTTCAATCAAGATTCCAATAAAAATCCAAACAAGAAAAACTTAGAACCTTACAGAAAAGAAAAAGAAAAATAGCTCGAGTTCATTACAACTATTGTAGAATACTTTTAGAATGTTAGATGCTATGTGGTCCATCTGTAATACAAACACACATATATTACATATATGATTATATTAAGTATCAATTTCTGTTACATGGAAGCAAGGTTCACAAACTCGGCTCAGGCTCAGGCTCAGGCTCAGGCTCAGGCTCAGGCCTGGGGCCCTGCCCGAGCCAAATAACTCGGGTAGTCTGAGTGGACTCGACCTAGTGTACAGGGCCAAAAAAGCCCTAAAAAAATAAAAATTAAAATAAAAAGGTGCTATAAAACACCCTTTCACAAAACTCCCACATCCTTTAATCTGAAATGGTGGCAATGTTTATTTCCCGATCCATCATACAACTCAATGATTTGAGAAAGAATACTCACATTTTTTAGAGATGGGAGGAGACAGATGTCCCGCTGATGTGTCATTTAATGGCATATACTTTTGGGGGAAAAGAAAACAAACAAAGAATTGAGAACAATATGCCCTTTGTGGTTTTCTTTTTATTTGTATCTTAATATACTGGTTGTTAAAAATTGTGCTCATGTGTGCCCTTTGTGGTTTTCTTTAAAAAATTGAGTCCAATTGTTTAGGAAGACGGAAAGACATGAAATCCACAACTAATTTCTCAGAAAATGTTTTATTTATGGATTTGGAACAGGTTTCGGCTGCTCATGAGCAGCCCGTTTCATTCATATCTCCAGTGTTTGGCGAGTAGAACACACCTGAATGGCTTCTTGATGCACTATAAAGAATTTGAATGAAAAAATACAGCAGAGATAAAACTGCCTAGCAGGATTGTTTGGCCCACACACATTTGTGGATACTAAAATAAATATCTAGATATGCAATTTGCAAAGCTACCTAGCAAGATCGTATGTTTTATGGGTAGTGTAGGGAGAAGAGAATCGGTTTACATGACAAATAAAAACGTCATTTATTTTCTACTTAACAAATAAATAAAAAGAAAATACGAGGCTCAGGACACTTGGTGGTCATTGCATGCTCCCTGATTTACATGATAAATGGCCACACATATTTCCTGCTTTCTTGAGAATTAAGTAAAAATGAAAACATGTAACTCAGCCATTTTCATGTCACGTTGAAGCTTAGCATTTAAGTAAATAATGAAAGTCACATGGCATTCCATACACACTTGGACATCTCTCCAATGCTTCTATAATTTTAAGATGAGTCATTTGAAATGACATGAAGTAATCATCTTCTATCACAGCATCACATAGGCTACGTTCCATATGATGTTATGATGAAAATGAGATACATCATTACTGTTTTAACTTTTCCTATGTTGGTAAAAAATTACTTATTAACTACCTCTTAAGTAGCAGAATTGTAATTTTTCATAATAAAAGCTATGGTGGAAATTAGTTGCATATACAATATGCACATTGCTGTCGTTATTGTGTTTTTGCGCTGTTGTTATTGTGTTTTTTAGCATACCATTGCACTCATACATAAAGGAAAAAGAACAGAATATCAAGTAGTGTGCTTAATACACATTCAACCATGATGATCCTGGGGTGTCGCACTACACATACATAGGGGATTGCACTCCATGTACATGGGCATCGCAATTCCCCGGTGGTCTCCCTGCCACCACCATCCCCCCACAACCCCCCCCCCCCCTTCCCTTTTTTCCAAAAAAACATCAAGGAAAGAAAAACCCCACCTGAAGGGCAAACTATGGGTTGTGTTTCTTAGGATTACACAAGGATTCTGTTAACTTTTAGCATCTCCGAACATGAGATTTCCAATCTCCATACACAAGATTCCCTATGTGTTAGCCAAGTTCGATCTCAATTTCTAGAAAAAATTTTCCAATTCTTCCTAAATTTAAAAAACTTTCAAGTTTTCAAGCTGTTAAATAAGTGGCATACCACATGACCATGAATGTTCAGCGGGAAACATGAAATTTCATATGAACCAACTAATATTAGCTTCACTTTATCAATAACAATAGAAAAAGAATAATTTATTAAAAATTGCTGACAGTTTAAAATAATAATAACGTATTAAGAAATTCAAAAACATAATTTTCATTACATGAGGCTAGCTT
>NW_006500355.1:504483-518243 GCF_000471905.2 Amborella trichopoda | reverse complement strand
AACTACGCATAATGAGCACCCATAGAATAAGAGCCATGGCATCCATATAGGGCTAGCTAGATCAATCACATGTACTTACAATTTTTCTATGAGCTCATCTGTCATCTTTATCCTGAAAGGATCCTTGGGATCGATCTGCTTCAAGATGTTCCCAAGCTTTGTAACCATCCCACAGAGTTTTTGATACCTAGGATTATATTCAAAAAGAGAAAAGCTCAGAATATACATGAAGTTCTCAGAACATATAAGGGATTTTCCCAACTTCAAAGACATTCCAAAAATCCAAAGTCCCTAATGCATACAGAAACAAATGCCAATCGTGTTTTGTTTTCTCTCTCTCCCTTTTATGTTACCTAGAAGTAATCATTAGCAAGACACTTAATAGATGCATAGACAGAAGTAGAACCCAATACCTACGTGTCTCACAATCATCATCATTAGAGCATTTTCCCAACTATTTGGGTTCGCCACAAATGTCTACCATTTTGCTCTATCAAGGGCCATACCCTCAATGAGGTAATAAGTCTCCATATTTTTTCTCACTACTTCCAACCATGACCTTTTGGGCCTACCACTTGTCCTTTCCGAGCCTTCCAATTGAACTAACTCACACTTCCTAATAGGTGTTGTATTGGGTCTGCCCTGTACATGGCCAACCCATCTAAGTTTGCTTTCTCTCATTTTATCGCCTATTGGGGCCACACCTAAGTTCTCCCAAATGTATTCATTTCGAATTCTATCCCTTCTTGTCTTGCCACTCATGCATCTCAACATCCTCATCTCAACTACATTCATTCTATGCGCATGTTAATTCTTAACCGCCCAACATTCCACCCTATAAAGCAAAGCTGGTTCACAAACCAACCAAAAATACATTTCAATTGACCTCATAGAGACAAGATCAATACCTAAATGATTCACTGAGTGTCCAAAGCAAACTTTAGGGTTAGAGATGACACTTGGACCTATGGAATTTCTAGATAAGTACATGCATTGATCTAAAAAACGGACCTCCCAGCGCCTAGGCGAAAAAACTGGGCGGTCCATCCTTGGGCGGCCGCCTAGGTGGTACGGAACCCGCCTAGGCCGCCGCCTAGCGCCCAGCCCTGAGCAGGCCCAGGGCCTCTGGCCGGCCCAGAGGCGGAAAAAATGAATTTTTTTTTTTTCGTTTTGTTATTTTGAAAGATTTAAAGGTTAAGAATGATGGCTTTTAGGTTCATTTGAACCCTAAATCCACAAGAAGCCCCTTTAAGACCAAAAAAAAACCTCCAAAACACAACATTTCATTCGATCGATCATCGAATCATGGAAGTGTTTCTTAAAGTTTTGGAATTCAAGCAACCAAAGTAAGTGCATTTTTTAGATTGCTTGATTTATTTTAAGATGTCTTCTTCAGGAGTTAGTCGGAGTGGAGATCCGGGTTGGAAATATGGGTACAACCCGAATCCAAATGACAAAAATTGCGTTAGATGCAATTTTTTGTGAAAAAAATACAAAATGAGGCATAAACCGGTTTAAGAAACATCTTGTCGGTATTAAGGGGGATGTTGCCCCTTGTAACAATGTTCTTGAAGCTGTTAGAGAGGAGAGTAAGAAATTTTTAAGTTATGTAAAACAAAAACAAGAACAAAATCCTTATCATAGATCTATTTCTGCTACTCCTAGAAAAAGTGATCCGGTTTGAAAGTATGGATATAACCCAAAACCAAATGATAAAAATTCTATAAGGTGTAATTTTTGTGAAAAGATACCAATAGGGGTATTAGCCGATTCAAAAAACACCTTGCTGGTGTTAGAAGTAATTTTGCTTCTTGTACAAAGGTTCCTAAAGCAGTTCGAAATGAGATTAGATATCTTTTGAATTTTGAAGAACCAAAAAAGGATGAAAATAAGCCTTGTTCTATGGAAGTATCTTCTCCAACTTCTAGTCGTCGGAGTGGTGATCCGGGTTGGAAGTATGGCTATATCCCGAATCCAAGTGATAAAAATCGTATTAAATGTAATTATTGTGGAAAGGATACTAATGGAGGCATTTACTGGTTTAAAAAACATCTTGCCAGTATTACGGGGGATGTTGCCCTGTGTACAAATGTTCCTGAGGCTATCAAGGAGGAAACTATACAATATTTAAGTTCAGAGAAGCACAAAAAGAAGGGTACAGCAGCCAAGACTCTTAGGGCCTCATCTGCACAGACTACACATACTAGTAAGAAGAAGGTAGAAGAAGAGGAGGAAGAGGCAGATTCAGAAGAAACTGAGGAGGATGAACGTTATATTGAAGAGGGAGATGACTCTGATGATGATGGCCTCGACTCTGATGCATATGATGAGGCTTACACTATTGATATTCCTTCTGATGATGATGATGATTGAAGACTCTTGCCTCTTGGTGCTGAGTGTTGAGTCTATTGACTGTTGTGTTGAGTTTGTTGACTGTTGACTTTTGTTATACTGTATAATCTAGTGTTGAGTGACTTGAGTCTGTTGACTGTTGTGTTGACTTTTGTTAGACTGTATATATTCTATATTTTTGTTGTGTTGGGTGTTGACTTTTATATCACTTGTATGGTTTACTGTTTTAACAATATGGATTATCAAAATTCTCTTCTCGACTTCTATTTTTTTATTTTATTTTTTTCAAGTTGGATTGTTGGAATATGGTATATTGGGACAATGGGATTTTTATTTTTTTTCAATTAGGCAGCCACCCAGGTTCTGGGCGCCCGCCTAGTGCTTTTTGATACACTGAGTACATGTGCTAATCTAAACACCAGTGCAGTTACAATCACTAGGAACCCAAGCCTCTCTAGTGTGCCTAGGCCCTGAAAGGATCCTTGGGATCAATTTGCTTCAAGATGTTCCCAAGCTTTGTAACCATCCCACAAAGTTTTTCATACCTAGGATTAGATTCAAAATGAGAAAAGCTCAAAATATACATGAAAATTCTCAGAACATATGAGAGATTTTCCCAACTTCAAAGACATTCCGAAAATCCAAAGTACCAGATGCATACAGAAACAAATGCGAAATGTGTTTTGCTTTGTCCCTCCCCCTTTTATGTGTACCTAGAAGTAACCATCAGTAAGACAATAGATGCATAGAACAGAAGTAGAACCCAATACCTACATGGCTCACAATCATCATCATCAGAAACTCTTCCCAACTATTTGGGTTCGGCTACACGAATGTTAGTCTACCATTTTACTCTATCAAGGGTCATCATACCCTCAATGAGGCCATAAGTTCCCATATCTTTTCTCACTGCTTCCAACCAGTGCTTAAAAACTCAGTAACCCGATCCGGAATCTGGCGATTTGGATTGGGAATCGCCAATACCGTTTCGAATCCAGCAAAAAACAGGATTCGACCGTTTTTTATAAATCGCTTGTGACGTCATAAATTCAGACTTGGTGGCGTCAGCAAACCCTTTTGCATGCCCAGTTTGCATGGACCATTTTGGTGTTTATTATAAAATGCAGGGCACACATTCAACCAAGGTTTTACACACCTCACCACATGATGCCACGTGAGCTACACCACATGATGCCACGTGAGCTACACCACAAACCACTCCACCTATGACGTACACTTCACTTTCCATAATTGAAGTTGTTATAGGTATTTTATAGCGGTTTATATTAGCGTCCCAATTCAATGTGGGACAAATTATTCCATTCCTCCCATGCAACTAAAGCAGTACTCTCTCCACCCACCAAACACCCTCTCCATCTCTCTCTCTCCCCCCCTCTCTCTCTCTCTCTATATATATATATAAAACATCACATCATTTAATATATTAATTTGTTATATGATTTAATAAATTATTATTATTATATTAATTATGTTATTTTCATATTTAGTCTAACTTGTAATTTTAAATAATATATTTATAATTTTTACAAAAATTAACTAATAACTTATTGTTAATTTGTTATTATTACAACTTATTTTATACAACAATAAAAATTTGATATAATTTTGAATTGTACTAAGTTGTTATATAGAAATTATTGAATCGTGTTTATTATAATATTATAGTTAATAATTGTACATTAGTATCCAAATCTTGGATTTCATTTATTAATTTATTTGCACTATAAATTTCGTAATGTATTATTTTTTCTTATAGTTGTAAATAATATCTTTTAAGTTAGAAGATATTATAAGACATTTTAGATTTGCTCTTATTTGTATAGTACAAAAATTTGAAAATATAAACTAACACTTTCAATTTTAGTATATAATATTAGTTAATTAGGTTGTGATACTTTTGGATGAGTAAAGTGAATTAATAAATGTTTGATACTTTGATGTAAGCTAATTTCACTTTATATGGAAATTATTATTTTATTCTTATAATATTGAAGTATTTTCTAATATTTAAAATTACTTAGATGCAATATTATAATGCTATGTTATAATTAATTATTATACAGACATTCAGATAGGAAAACGTCTCAGTGTTCACCTATTTTTACAAAGTAATGAAAGTACATAATGCATCACTCCTAATTTCTTTTATAAACTAAAAGAATACTATATTTAGATATTTATAGTGATTTTTTGAAAAAATTTTGAGACAAAAATTGCCAATTCGACCGATTCTCCAATACGATCCACCGATCCGACATGGGTATGAGTGTGAACAATTAGAGTCACCAATCCGTTTTTTTTAACACTGCTTCCAACCATGGCCTTTTGGGCCTACCCCTTGCCCTTTTTTAGCCTTCCACTTGAACTAACTCGCACTTCCTAACAGGTGTTATACTGGGTCTGCATTGCTGATGCAAGGAGAAAATAAAACCAGAAAATTAACGCTAAAAAAGGAAGGTTGAGAGAAAATACTCTCTCTCAAAGGTCTGCAAGGGAATCCACCCTAAAACAATCTCTTCACGAGACCAAATTCTATTCAATTAATTCACTCTGATTTACAATGAAGGGAAACCTCCTTTTAAATCGACTAATAAAAAAAAAAGATAAGCAAAGGAAAAACCTCTCTACACGCACTCTCCTATTTTATCTCTCCTCCCTATCTCATCCCTATTTTCCTCTTAACTTCACGTACCTTCCCACGTTTTCATCCAAATCTTCCCGATTCCCACGTTTTTATCCAAAGCCAACCCATTATTGAAAAGATAAAAACACCCATTATTGAAAAGATAAAAACTCCCATTAGATTAACCTTATCCTATTTACATTCCAAACTAACTAACCCAACCGATACAAGATAACCTCATGACCTCCTAATTATCCCTGCGTACTCCCTATTCTTGTCAAAAGAATAAAAAATTAAAATAACCCAAATAATCCCCCCTTATTACATCATTGCCCTTTTCTTTCCCTCTTGTGTCCTACGACCCTTCTTGGCCCAGCCACGAACCATCGGCTGGGACAAGGCTGCATCATTCCTCCCCAGTTGAAAGGAACTTGACTCCGACGAGTTGGCTTCAGTATAGATGCGATATAAGTTTGGATCCACCCTTTTGAATTCTTGCTCAGAAATCCACGTGCTATCAAAGTATGGCATGTCGTTCCATTTGACTAGATATTGGCGATAGGAACCTTTTCGAATTTGAAAGCTTTCAATCTTCAAAACTTGCTCAATTCCCTCAGCTTTCTTTCTCGGTAATTGCTTCATCATATCAACTACTTCTTCAACTTCTAGAGGGTCTCCATGAAACTCAAATGATGCAGCCATGCCCAGCCGATGGTTCGTGGCTAGGCCAAGAAGGGTCGTAGGACCCAAGAGGGAAAGAAAGGGGCAATGATGTAATAAGGGGGGATTATTAGAGTTATTTTAATTTTTTATTCTTTTGATAAGAATAGGGAGTGCGCATGAATAATGAGGAGGGTTACCTTTTCAAAGGTTTTCTCAATATGAGTTTATCTTGTGTTTATCTTGTATCAGTTGGGTTAATTAATTTGTAATGTAAATAGGATAAGGTTAAATCTAAGGGGAGTTTTATCTTTTCAATAATAGGTTGGCTTTGGATAAAAACGTGCGAAGCTTTAGATAAAAACACGAGAAGCTTTGGATGAAAACGTTGGAAGGTACGTGAAGTTAAGAGAGGAAAATAGGGATGAGAGAAAATAGGGAGGAGAGATAACATAGGAGAGTGCGTGTAGAGAGGTTTTTCCTTTGCTTATCTTCTTTTTTTTTATTAGTCTATTTAAAGGGAGGTTTCCCTTTATTGTAAATCAGAGTGAATTAATTGAATAGAATTTGGTCTCGTGAAGAGATTGTTTTGGGGTGGATTCCCTTGCAGACTTTTGAAAGAGGGTATTTTCTCTCAACCTTCTTGTTTTTAATGTTAATTTTCTGGTTTTATTTTCTCCCTGCATCAATTGGTATCAAAGCGGGTTCTGATGGCCTCACAAGAGACACCCCTCGATGAATTAAAGTTATTGACTGGATTAGTTCAAGCCTAGCAGAGAGAGTAGACCAATTCATGCCCGTAGCTGAGAAAGTAGATGAGCTTGTGCAAAAGTTCGCTCGGCTTTAAGATGGAAGGAATCCGGATACCGGCGTTGGAACTCAAGGCAACTGAGATGAAAGAGGTATGCATATTGTTCCTAACCAACCTTGGGTGGCCCCGGCTAATGACAAAGTCAATGAACGAATTCTTCGATTGTTGGAAAGCGAAAGAGAACCTGGAATAAAAATTGATATTCCAGAGTTCCATGGTCGATTGCAAGCAGATGATTTTTCTTGATTGGCTAAGTAAAGTAGAGAAAGTGTTTGAGTACAGAGATATTGCAGATCACAAAAAAGTAAAATTAGTAGCCACAAAATTTTCTGGCCATGCATTGGTTTAGTGGGATGATTTGAAACAGGATCGTCTTCGATAGGGCAAAGAAAAAATTAATTCATGGGAAAAAATGAAGACGAAGATGCGTCGAAAATTTTTACCAGTAAATTATGCCCAAACTTTGTACCAAAGGTGTCAAAACCTCAAGCAAGGTAAAAAGTCAGTAAATGACTATACTGAAGAGTTCTATATTTTGACATCTAGGGCAAATTTACAGGAGTATGAAGATCAAAAAATAAGTCGCTCTTGAATGGGCTAAATCAAGGCATTTAGAATGAATTGGCCTTCAAAGATGTCTATAAGATGTCTGATGCCTATACTTTGGCCCTCAAAGCAGAGGAAATAGTCAATCTCGGTCTTGAGAGAAATAGCTTAGTGACAAGAGGCTCTACTTCAATAGAGGGGCAGCAAGCTTTAACCTTTAGAAGACCACCTATAGGGCTTGGAAACCAAACCTCTCAGAATTTCCCAACTAGGCCACCCTAATATGGGGAGAGGTGGTGTTGGGAGAGAGCTGGAAGCACCTAAAACACCTCGTGATAATACACAAATTGTGTGTTTCAAGTGCCAACAGCCTGGGCATAGGGCATTCAATTGCCCCTCATGTCAACCGCCTGCCAAAGTTAATTTGGCCGAAGAAAATTATGAAGACGAAGACAATGAAGGATACACCTAGGAAGACCAAGGTGATATTGAGACGAACCAGTCTTATGAAGGGACTGAGCCTTGTGAGATTAGGAGTTGTACGGAGATGAAAGCGATGAAGCCTTAGTTGTCCAACGAACCATGCTATCAACCCCAAGACCTAGTGAGGACGAGAAGTGGCTGAGACACAATATTTTTCGAACAACTTGCACATCAAGAGGCAAGTTATGCACAATACTAATTGAAGGTGGAAGCAGTGAAAACATTGTGTCTAAAGAGATGGTGGATAAACTTCAATTGAAGGAGCATAAGCACCTACGCCCATATCACATCCAGTGGTTCAAGAAAGAAGGTGAACTACCAGTTCTTATTCGATGTTTAATCTCTTTTTCCATGGGTGCCAATTATAAAGATGAAGTGTGGTGTGATGTCGTAACTATGGATGCATATCACATATTACTTGGTAGACCATGGCTTTATGATCATGATGGTATTAATATCACACTCCACCCTATGAAGCAACTCCTACACCCAAATCCACTAAAGAGGAGGGTTCAAAGTTGCTTAATGTGCAAAAATTAAAAGGGAGCAGCAAGGATATGGATGTGATTTATGTGTTGCATGCAAAAGAAAATTCAGCACCGACTACAATTCCTAGGTCTGTTAAACCTCTACTTGAGAATATAAAGATTTGATGCCTAAAGAATTACCTGATGGTCTTCCTCCAATAAGAAATATTCAACATCACATTGACTTGGTGCCTGGTTCTAGCCTACCAATTTTGACCCATTATCGAATGAGCCCCATGGAACATGAAGAGTTGCACAGACAAGTTGTTGATTTGCTTAAGAAGGGATTGATTTGAGAAAGCATGTCACCATGTGTTGTCCTTGCATTACTTACTCCAAAAAAAGATGGGTCATGTTGGATGTGTGGAGACAGTCGAGCAATCAACAAAATTACAATCAAGTATCGATTTCCCATACCCATACTCGATGATATGTTAGATATGCTTAATGGAGTCAAGGTTTTCTCAAAGATTGATTTAAAGAGTGGGTAACATCAAATTCGGATTCGTCCTGGGGATGAATGGAAGACCGCATTCAAAACTCGAGATGGACTCCATGAGTGGCTTGTGATGCCATTCGGGCTTTCTAATGCACCAAGCACGTTCATGCGCCTAATAACTGAGGTACTTCGTTCTTTTATTGGTAAATTTGTTGTGGTTTATTTTGCTGATATCTTGGTTTTTAGTGTTAGCCCACAAGATAAACTCATGCCCTCCTAATTATCCATGCGCACTCCCTATTCTTATCAAAAGAATAAAAAATTAAAACAACTCAAATAATCCCCCCTTATTTTATCATTGCCGCTTTCTTTCCCTCTTGGGTCCTACGACCCCTCTTGGCCCAGCCACGAACCATCGGCTTGGGCATGGCTGCATCAACTGCACATGGCCAGCCCATCTAAGTTTACTCTCTCTCATTTTATCGCCTATTGGGGCCACACCTAAGTTCTCCCAAATATATTCATTTTAAATTCCTTCCCTTCTTGTCTTGCTACTCATCCATCTCAACATCCTCATCTCATCTACATTCATCCTATGGGTATGTTGTTTTTTGACCGCCCAACATTCCGCCCCATAAAGCAAAGCTGGTTCACAAACCAACAAAAACTACATTACAATTGACGTCATAGAGACAAGGTCAATACCTAAATGACTCAATGAGTGTCCAAAGCAGACTTTGGGGTCATCACATAGACACAACTAGATAAGTACATGCGCTAACCTCAACACCACTGCAGTTACAATTACTAGGAACCCAAGCCTCTCAAGTCTGCCTAGGGGCAGTGAATCACTTACTGAGTTTCTATAACATGTACATGAAGGAAGAAGAAACGATGGAGCTCTTCTTTTCATTCAAATCATGTAATTTTCATTTTTGCAGTTTGACCTAGAAAATTGACGCGGTAGGGTGATATGTGGTAAATTTTTGCAGCCATGGTGCAGGATTCTTTAGGCAATGATTTTCACAAGGATTCAAATTAGAGATGTAGTTATACGTTGTCCTGTGCTGGTTGCACTGCTATAGGGGATAAGCAAAGGACTGAAAAATGTGATTCTTTATTTTTTTTAATTCTCTTCATCATAAGAAGTGCCCTTTATTGAACTAGATATAATATCATTTATTTGGTGTTCAACCACATAAAGTTATTGTGATAGTGAGGAGGAGGATTTATCAATGATCCGTTGAAATTAATCTAGAACATGCATCAAAGGAACATAAAGGGGTAGAATGGAGAACAACCTCAAGAGAGTTGGGGTTTAAAGGTCCACCAAGCATTCAGAGAGTTTTAAGAAACAAAGGCTTGGGGCAGTAATGACACGTTATAGTAAACCAATGGGAAATTGGGATTCTCTATTGTCAATACTTAAAAATAATGCAAGGGTTGCAGCTAGCATTATATGGACACTGGCATGGAAGCCACTGTTCTAACTATAGGGGTATTATGACATTCATCACCATCATCATCCGAGGCTTATCCCAACTATTTGACGTTAGTTATAGCGGTATCTAACATCAAAGTCCAAAAATACCCATTAGTGCATGTGCAAGTAAAATGAAACAACATGCAGAAAATATAATGATAAGACTTGCTTAACAAAGCTAGTAAACATGTACTTAAATAAAGTCGATCTACAATAACATTAATATACCAAAATCGTTCTAATTTCTAAATAGTGGAATGGAGAACACCCTCAAGAAAGTGGAAGTTTTAAAGGCCCAAAAGGTTTTAAGAAACGAGAAATGACATGTTATGGTAAACAAGTAGGAGATGGAAATTCCTCTATTTCTGAGGCTTAAATACAATGCAAGGGTTTCAACCAGCATTGCATAGACATTGACACAGAATCCACTGTTGGCTATGTAAAGGTATGTAACATTAAAATTCAAAATGACATATTATTTTATATGCATGTAAAATGAGATCACAAGCAGAAATTATAATGATAAAATGTAAGTGATAAAACAGGTAAAGATGTATCTAAAAAAAACAAAGAAATAATCGCTACACTGAAATTAATCTACCAAAATTGTTCTAAAGTTACATGCATCTAATAAAAGATTGCCTGTTGTTTAAGAAGCACCAAAATGGAGAAAATGGGTGGTTGTACTCAAAGTAATAGTGAAAGACTCACTTCTTGTAGTCGTCTCGGCCAGTGACATGGTATCGCTGCATAACCATTGCTTCCCTGTGACCATCTTCCCTCTTCCAATCCAGAAAGTTGACCTTCTTTGTAAGCTTCTTCTCATGGAATTTGAGCTTCCTCATGATTACTCAGACAAACAAACACAAAGTAGAAACCCCGAAAGAAAAACTGTGTCCTTCACAAAATGGGTCTCACGCTCTCAGCAACATCAAACACTAGAACAGCAGAAGCATAGGTATCAGACCTCTGATTCATTGGCATTAAATGCAAACAAACTATGTTCTACACCAAGAAAATAAAATATATTATAAGGAATATATTTCGAATTTCTACAGTTCAGTGAGAAGGAAACAAAGAGACCACAACCCTTCTAATCGTAAAATATAGTATTCCTTATGTCAAGCTTGCGAAAAACCATAGCTCATCTGTTCTCTAGCACATGATAAAACACTTCACTGAGGGAGAGCTTATATACAATGTCTATAGCTCCCTGAAAAAGGTAGGTAAGGTGTAAAAACCATGGTCATAAGCCCTAAATCTTGAACAATTAGTCTGATTCAATAAACAATGAATACCTTAAAATACATGACAGGCAGTCAGTACCCTAATACCCAACAAAACTAAAAATAAACAGTATAAAGAAAAACAAACGCACTTTTTGGGTTCCTGCTCTGTGATGATGGCGATGGAGCAAGCGGCTTCTATGAGCGAGTCCCTTTCCCTTCTTCAACCTAGGGTTTGCGGAGGGCAGCGACGAGGCTTCAAGGATTTAGAAAGGGTTTTACGTTTTGCAAAGTTTTTCCATTGGTTCGAATCGACATCAAACAATATCTTTTATTAATTTTCATATGTTTGCTATTTCTAGGGCCACCAATTATCAAATCGGCAAATTTTTTAGGCACTTTAATATTCGAAACATCACGATTTGTTCAAGTTCCAGCAAAATAAATAGTTTTTTATCAAAATAATTATTTTTGAAAAAAAAAATTATATAAGATTGCAACCCTAAAATGTAGAATTACACATGCACTTCAAAAATCCATTGGAAAAGGTTGTTTTAATGTTGAAAAACTCTATAATTGATCATCTCGACATGGAGATGTATAAATATAGAGGAAAAAAATGATTTCGAGTCTTTGAAATAATGCATCTTGCAACAGATTATATAGACTGTCTATTTTCAAGAGTTATATATGTTTATAGATCTATTTGATTTTAACAACTTTTGAAGTCAAAAATTTTATAATTAGATACTAAAATAGATTTTAAGATAATCTTAAGAATTTTTTAAACCAAAATTATATGTTATGATAAAATTTGGAGGTGTGCTTTATTTGGATTGTTTAAGGTTGCAACGTTATAGAAATCGCACTTTTTTTTTTATAATATTATATTTTATTTTTTACATTAAAAGAAAAATACAAAAGCATAAAAAAATAAACTCTCATAGACTATTTCATTACACGAAATAAACCACCATCGTGCCACATAAATCCATAAATTGCATCCAAGTTGCTTTGAGTTTTCGACAGGCTAGACTCCTTATTACACCAATTAATAACATTTAAAAAATCCCTTTCAACGAAGCAATTCACTCAACCTGATTTGCAATGACACATCCACATGGTCTTGTGAAACAAAAAATTACCTCACTCTTCTGGAATTCCTCACAACTCCTTCAATTTTTATCGGTCCCAAATTTCCCAAAGAACTGCCATCGAAGTTGAACTTTACTCCCCTTGACAACAGCGGTTCCTATCGCCCTTTCAACCTCATATTAATATACTTACCTTAATCAAATTAACCAAATTCAAAGCCACATCGGGTCCGCATGAATAAACTTATTGGCTGCAACGCTTTTTTGTAAGGAATAATTTATTTTTAGTTTATTGTTATATTAAGAAAACCAATAAATGAGATTTTCTAACATAGTATTTTTTATTTTTAGCAATAAAAAAATTTAAAGGTAGGTTGACATAAATTTCCATTTTTTTGAAGTATACAAAAATCAGTTTTGTGGACACAGAGCTTCCCTATTCCAATTCCTTCTTTTTTTTTCTATTATTATTTTTCACCATTCATCCCGGATTGAAGCTGCACATATGTAGAAGCACTAGATGCCCGATCCAATATCGAGTATGAAATACTGTTACCAGTCATATGCTCGAGCCTGATCTCCTAGCCCAGATCTAATCCCACTCCTAGACCCAATACTCGCTTGCCTGTTGAGGTTGGGTTAGAGGCCACCACCAGTCAATTTCCACTCCTAATGGGTAATTTGGATGGGAATCAATTTGTACTAAATCAATTTTCGGATTGGCACGGTCCTGGCTGGTTCTTCCCTAAAACCCCCTGTTATATACATATATTATTATTTTTTAATCTCATTTAATATTTTCTTTAGTCCCCTCTATTTCCCCACCTATAATTCATAGTTTAAAGATTTTTATATTATTTATTTTTTAAATTACTTAGTTGGATCGATCACAATAGTAATCCAACCCGAATAAATGGGTAATGATCCAAGTTTCAAAGTACTTCGGGGTGGCAACGAGTTAGGTCGGGTCTAGAGGGCTTGGACCCCAAAAGAAATTATGGGACCCGGACTTAGACCCAAACCCGAAATTGTCGGACCCGATCAGACATGATTGTGTATATGAAGCATCTACACAACACCTATGGGCGAGATGCTACAGTGATCTCACCCATAACGCTATCGCCGTTCGTTGTTTTTGGGCGATGAGGATTTTTCAACCGCCACAAACCACGTGTCATCCATTGCGATTCCGTTCAATAAACCACCACGGACATAGCAAGTCCGTGACAGTGGCAAACACTATTTATTTTCGCCTATAAGTATTTTTTAGCTTTTTCCATATAATATATATATATATGAGAAATGATTCGATAGGACCCTCTCCCACTCATGTGTGTAGGACCTCAAATGATTACCATTAAATTTGGTACGGATATCTAAACAAGTCAAATCCCACACCCATATGATAACTTTTTTAGGGATCTGCGCCAAATTTAATGGTAATCATTTGGGGTCCTACACACATGGATGGGAGATGGTCCTATAGGATCATTAC
>NW_006500355.1:493480-504072 GCF_000471905.2 Amborella trichopoda | reverse complement strand
TATATATATATATATATATATATATATATAGAAAAAGATTATACACTATAATAGCATAGGGAAACCATCTTTAGCTAGTGACTTATGAACCGATATGTATATATATATATATGAAATTTTTTTTATAGAGTCGAGGCTATAAACAATCAAATTAGTGCCCACCTCAAAAATTTCACTAGAAGAAATTGTTTTGATACCCAAATATCCTTAAATTTGGTCATCTCAACATCAAGATGCATGGACATGAGAAAAAAAAAAAAAAAAGGGATTTCATGTTTTGAAAATAGTGCACTTGTAATGGATTTTTGGACTGTCAATTTTCAAGTTTTTATATATTTGCTGGATCTATACTAATTTTGAAGCTTTAAATTTTATAATTAAAGCTAAAAAATAAATTTTAAAGCTATCACAAAAATTTACAGCATTGAAACCACATTTATCAACACTATTTAAAAGTGCGTTTTACTTTGATTGTTTAAAGTCTCGGCTCTATACAAACCGCATCCATTTAAATATTAAATTAAATATATATATATATTATTTAAATATTATGACTAAAATATATAGTTATATTTATTTTAATATTAATAAATATATTATATGTTAAAATTTTTTTAATTAATAATACTATTCAGGTCAAGTCCACATGGACCCAGACCCGAATAATACTTAGGTCCAATGCTTGGATTTGGACCCAACCTGCTGGGGCCAAATTTTGAACCCAGGACCTAAGTTGGATCCCCTATTGGGTCCGGGTCCATTGCCAACCCTAAAGCACATATACCTTGCTTGCCTCCGGATGTAAAGTAGGGAGCAAGCAATGAACCTAGGTATTTCCATTTGGAAGCCTATAATAACTCATATGACATTTCGCTCACGTTTTCGAGTGTAAGACTGTAATGAGCGGCTCGCAGTCTGTCAACGGCTACTGCTCCTTTACGCGCCCTCGCCATGGCCACGGTCTTAGAAACACTGCCCGATTCTCTCATAGAACCACCATTAACCTTAACCCTAGTTTTAGGAGGCTCTCTGTTACCTTTGCATCTCTCCGGCGTCGTGGTAGAAGCCGGAACATAGGCAGCAATGTTGATCGCAGTGATCAAAAGCTGGAAATGGTGGTGGATCTCAAAAGAATGAGAACCCAAGTCTCTGAATCCCTGAATCTTTTATTAATCAATGGGAAGGAGGCCCTAAAAGATCTGCAGGGCCTAGTCACTATTGATGGCAACGATCGAATCACTGTATCTTGTCGCAGGTCTTCCTTAGAATTCATCGCCTATACCTTTGTCTTGGCCCTCTGTATTGTGTTTGTGATCAGGGTTTTGTTGAAATTGGGTTCTCGATATGGACTGTACAGCAATTGGGGTCTTGTCAGGAGGAGGGACAGGAGTCTTGGAGGGAGAGAGGTTGTTGTTGGGTTGAGGACGAAGGGAAAGGACTCGTCTGCTAAAATTAGGGTTTCTAATTCTATCAATCCATTGTCCAATGTTGGTGGTGCCCTGGGTATTATTTCAAAGAGGAATTCAATGAATCACTTCAATAAAGCGGAAGAAGAAGATGAAGAAAAGTTGCCAAAATGGTGGCCAGATGCGGGTTCTTCTGTGATCATGGCTCTGCCCAAGGATGAATACCAGAGAGAGGCGAATAGAATGATTCGAGGTTTGTTATATAGTAAACGGCAAGCTCTTCTATCAGGTTGCATATATATATATTTTTCATTATTTTGGGTCCTAAACTCAACCAAACAAGAGTTTGATTAATTTATTTTTTTGTAGGTAATTTCTGCAACCTTATCATAAGATACCATTCCTCAAACCCATCAATATTTTTGTTGGAATCACTGGCTACCTTTATTTCCAGCCATTATGGACAAGAGAATGAGTGGAAGGGATGTTACCGAAGATGATATCATACAAGTCAGTGAGTCCATTTCATTTCTATGAATGAATAGATCGTCTATGAATGAATATATCGACTTGCTTGCGTGGCCTGCAATTATGGATCTTGATATGTTTCTGTATTTCTTTGCAGCGTGTAACTTCCCGTAAACCTGCAGTGCCCCATGAAATGATTATGTTCTTTATAATAAAATGGATACATAGTATTAGAAAGTATCTGTTTTTTATGAGCTAAAGTTGCACAACGACATTTATTTATGTTACCCCAACAAGGACATTGCTTTGCGAATCTGATGCATGTCTAAGTGCCAAATATGGCAGCCTAAAGTTGAGACACGAGAAGGCACATGTTGAAAAAAATAAGTGGAATATTTGGTTTGATGGGCTTGATCAATTATGCAACATACTAAGAAAATTTGGGGTAAAAAGAGAACTTTTTATTCAATTTTTTTTGGGTTGCATACATACTTCATATTTTTCTAACATTTTATCTCTTTAGGGCTCCTTGGCCTCATAACTATCTTTTGTACTCCCTCTAATTTTCTCTTTCTAACTTTCTCTAAGATACCCATAAGCTTCATGTGACCCCTCTTTCTCTCAATCCCTCTACTCGGAGATTATGACCAACGCAACTTATCTTGTTCATTGAACTCAAAGGGCCAAGAGTGCTTGTGTTGCAAGTTATTCCCCACCTTTTTAAATCTGAAGTACTTTTCTATCTCATCAAATCCTACCTTACCAAAACACATTACGTAGGACCCCACTTGTCCCTCAAGTCACTAACCTCCCTAATCAATCACTTTCATAACTATGTACACACCGAAAAACAAAACCAACGACTTCAACAATGGACTTTTGAGACTCATGGCTCGGAAAAAGCAGAAATGTAGGACTCTATTTGCAATCCAAATTTTTGTGTGGACTAGACATGTTTTGTCGTGCGAGGGATGTCCAGACGGTGAAAGTTGCCTAGGCCTGCTAGGCCACAATGCACGGATAGGTGACTGGTGTGAGAAACACCTTCTTGGAAGTAGAGCTATGAGCATGTAAGCGTGACGATGACTCAATTAATAAATTTTCTCAGAAAGTGAAGGATCTTTGTGATAATTAGAAGGGATGGACATTGAGCTGGAGAATGGATTGTCTCAGAAAATTTAAGGACCGAGTTTGATGACATGAGGGTGTTGATTCAAAAATCTAAGCCACCCATGGAAGAAGCTATAAGCTATTGCTTCAAGAGGAAGCATTTCTTAAAAGAAGGAAAGGTGAGTCAAATACTAGTTCCAAGAAAGTTGAGGATCATAACGAGGCTCTATTTACAAACTCTTGTGGGAGGTCTCATAGTAGAGAAGGCTATCATGGTTTTGGTAGGCCCCAAAATAATAAAGATCTCGATCACAACATCTTAATAATGAGCAAGTCAAGTCTCGTAATGCCAAAGATCAAAGAAAGGTTCCCCTTACACTTATGGAAAAGTTGGACATTATGCCAGAGAATATTGGCATAACCAAGGAAACTATGTTGGCAAAGGAAAACATGAGGGAAACAAATCTTGTGTGGAGGAAATTGAAGAGCACTTTGTGTCAGTGATGTACATGAGACCGATGGTATATAGATTCAAACATGCTCATACCATATGAGTCCAAGAGGTGATCTCTTCACCACCAAAGACCTCTCATTGATGAATATTCTAGGTGCACGTGGATTTATTTTTTGCAACGCAAATACGAAGTATTTGGGTATTTTGAAGAAGTTAAAGTACTCAGAGAACAAGTTCAATTAAAGAATCAATAGTTTTAGGACAAACAATGGTGGAGATTTTATGGTAGAGGAATTTGATGGTTTCTTGAAAAAGAACGGGATAAAAAAGGTAGCTTACATTTGTTGGGGCGCCTCAACAAAAGATGATTGCTAAGAGGAAGAATCAATGCATTGTGGAAGCTGCTCGTAAATGATGAATGGAATAACTTGCTTAAAGTGTATTGTTTTGAGGCAATGCGCATTGTAGTGTACATCAATCACATGTCATTGAGATGGAATAAAGGTGTCGTATCAACTTCTCTATAAGAAGAAACTCGATATTACACATTTGCATGTTTTTGGGTGTGTAACCTATGTGAAGTAAAGTGCACGTTGGCCTTCAAAGGTGCTTCTTGCTTTCTCAGACCCTGGTCCATCAAGGAAGGGTCCTTCAAGCAGGAAAGAATTTGGCCCACACTTAGACATATCCCTCTCCACTTATGGTCCCCTGGTACCTTCAAAAAATAGCGGAGGCGTGTGGGAACCTTATTTCCATACACTTGATTTCCATGGAATCCCTCCCTATGGACTCCATTTGCCTTCTTCTGGAAGTCGTCGACGCTGTTATGATCCCCAAGATCATTTGGATTGCAGCGGAGGACCTTTTCTATCCTGTTTCTTTATCGTGGTCTCAAGCGCCCCCCCCTCCTCCTCTCTCCGACAAGCAGCTCCCATTCCGACGCCGGAGTCCAGATCAGGTTGGTCGGTGGTAACTAGGAAGAAGAGACGCCCTCCCAGGAAGCAGCCTTTCCCCCCAGACCCGGGATGATCTTTGTCGGGTGGTAAAAATGGCCATTACAAGGTCGATCCTATCCAACTTGAGGAGGAACACTTGATTGCCTGTAGGTCGGTGGCCCAGGGCGTCCTTTCGAGGCCCGAAATAGAGAACCGGGTCAACTCTCCATCCACTCCTCTTGCCCCTCTTTTTGCAGCTCGACCTTGCCCTAATCCCCCTTTTTCTCCTTCTACCTCTCTCCCTCCTAATGATCTTCGTACGCTTGACTGAGTGGGTGACCCCAACTCACTAGTCTTGCCCACCAAGTCTCCAGCTGGAACCCACCTGGCCCTCCCTTCTGCCACCTGTCCCTCTTCTAGCCCCATCTCCTTACACATGGCTTCACCTCAACGGTCACCTGCCCCATCCTCGAGACCCACCCCTATCCAGGTGGCTGCATGCTCCCCCTCATCATTGCAGCCGCCCTCGTTGACCCATGTGCCCTTTTCTTCAGCCCTTGATCTTGCCGTGCTGTTGACGTTGCGTCAAGTGCCCGCGAGTCCTCCTGCTAGCCCGCCGTCTTCACTGTCTACCTCGGCTGTTGCGCCGCTTTCCACCAACCTTCCCCATCACTCTACAACATCCCCCCCGCCCAGTTTGTCTTCCCTCTCTTTCCTCTACCCCCTCCCTTTCGCCCTGTTCCTCCGCCTCTTCTCTCCCTCACTGCCCCTCCTGTCCATCTCCCCTGATTCGCCTCCTCCCCCTTCGCTTTTGCCCCCTCCTTCTTGCCTTACTTCCACTCAGCCACCCTTCCACCCCTCAGAAACGCCCTCCTTTTCCCTCCCCTTATCCCTTGCCATCTCGGTTCTACCTCCCTCCAATTCTACTCTGCCTTTCCCCTTTTTTACCCTCATTCCCATTCCTTCTCTGCCTCAATGGAAGGAACCTCTCTTCCCTTTGCCGTCGCCACCATCCTCTCCAGGGATCCCTCACCGCCTCCCCGGAAGAGATTGCTGCTATCCTCTCCCCTTATCTTCTTTTCTCACCTCGTGTAATTAATGTACGACAAGCGAACATGCATCTGGCATGTATTCCCCCTACCGCTTTGTTCCAGGTAGCAGGCCCGGATGAGATTTTCCTGTACCAATTTCTGACATTCCTCCTGGAGGCGTCTTCTCCCCCTATATCTCCTGGAGCCCTCCCTCTACCCCCTATCCTCCCTTCTCCCCTCTCCCCTCTCTACCCTCGCTCAACCCCTCTCGCCGACTCAGTGGTCCCCCATCTTGCCTTACACCCCACAACCTTACATAATCATCTCTTCTCATCCCCCCGCACTTTCCCCTCCTTTGTGGGGGACAAGATGCCACCTCGTCCCACATTAGCTCAGTCTCTGTTCCACCCCCCACCCCCTGGTGCTCTCCTTAGCTCTCTCCTGCCCCCTCTTCCTCCCTCGACGACCCTTGAAGTACCCCACCGCTTACCCTCTTCGGCCTGCTTCCCTTGCACAGCAGTGCCCACCTCGCCCCAGTACCCCTGTTCAATGGAGCCCCCTTTTAACCCAGCGTTTGATGGTCCCAGCCTACCTGCCTGCCTCCTTGCTCCTGAGGCAGAGTCCAGTTCGCGGCAACCTCCGAAAGATGACCTTCTCACAGGCTGTAGTTCCAGAGATTCCAACCCCAAGGATTTGGACAGAATGAAAGAAATGTACAAAGTTATGGGTTTCGAATATGACGGACCCCGAGGGACCAGCTCATCGCTTACTTCAGGCTGACCCTCAGAGCCGTATGAAGGTGAGACATAAGGGCCAAAGAGAGCTCGTTAACCTCTTTTCTTCACTCCCTCAAGCCACCCCAAGTCATTCACACAATTGGTTTCACCCTAACACCCAACCGAGGAGGTCACCCAAACAGACCACCTCCAAGAGCACCCCCCCTGGCTTGGAAATAGCTTCTCTTCCGCACCCCTGTTGGTGCTTAGGAGGGGATTTTAACACTATTCGGTGGGCCCACGAAAGAAACTCTTCCCATCTAACTCCAGGAGTATGAACGTCTTTTCGAATTTCATTGCTCGCAATGAGTTAGTTGATATCCCCATCCAGGGAAACAAATTCATGTGGTCCAACCACGCGCAGCAACCCACTTGTTCTAAGCTTGATAGATTTCTTTTGTCTATCGAGTGGGAGCAAGCATTCCCTGGTTCACTTGCTTATACCCTACCCAAACCCACCTCCGACCATTGGCCTATTGCCCTGGACATTGAACCAGTGCATAGAGGCCCCAAACCTTTCAGATTCGAACTCGCCTAGTTACAAGAGGCCTCCTTGTTGGAGCTGATCCTTGTTTGGTGGAATTCTTTCTCCTCAACAGTCACAGGAAGGGCGGGTTACAGATTCCAAACTAAACTCCAAATGCTCAAAGGTGCCTTGAAACGGTGGAGCACGACCCACCTGGGAAACTACACCAATAACAAAAACTCCTTGCTCCAAATCATCCAGTCTCTGGACGCCCTTGTAGAAACCAGACCACTCACCGAACAAGAGACCACCCTTAGATCCTCTGCCCGTTTAGACTATTTCAGCAACCTCAAGAAAGAGGAACTCTTCTGGTACCAGAGATCCCGCGTCAAATGGCTCAAAGCGGGGGACCTTAATTTTGGTTTCTTCCATAGGAATGCCAACTACAGGAGGAGAGACAATTCCATCCTTTCCTTGAAAAGGATAATGCCATTCTCACCTGTGCAGAGGACATTGAGGTTGCTATCTTAGAATATTTCCAGCACCTCTACACAGCCCCACAAATGAGCCGACCTAGAATGACTTCTTTAGACTTCCGATCTTTGTCAGATCAATCCAATTTGTGGATCGAGAGACCTTTCTCCGAAGATGAAATCCTTGCGGCTATCAATAACCTAGCCAATGACAAGGCCCCTGGACCTGATGGCTTCCCCATCGCACCTTTTAAATTTTTCTGGTCTACCTTCCGGCCTGATATCCTATCCTTTTTCGAAGAGTAATACTCTAGGGGGATCATTCAAAAAGCTATGAATGCCAGCTTCATTGCCCTGGTCCCCAAAGTACCCGGTGCAGATGAACTTAAGGCATTCCGACCTATCAGCCTCATTAATTCCTCTTACAAAATCCTTTCTAAAGTGTTGGCGACTAGACTTCAAAAGGTCCTTCCCTCAGTTATCTCCCCTACACAAACTGCCTTCATCAAAGATAGGCAAATCCTGGACGGAGTTGTCGTGGCTCATGAATGCATCCACTATAAACACGTCCTCAAAAAACTTGGCCTTATCTTCAAGATTGACTGGAAAAAAGCCTACGACCATGTTGAATGATCGTTACTTGATCAAGTCTTATAGAAACTGGGTTTCGGGGATACCTGGAGAAGATGGATGAGGGGCTGAAACCTTCATCCCCACTTCTCAATGATCATCAACAGCTCCCCAAAAGGTTTTTTTCCAGCCTCCAGGGGTTTGAGACAGGGGGACCCTCTTTCCCCTTTCCTCTTCACTATAGTCGCTGAAGTTTTCAGCAGATCCTTTGATCGTGTTTTTCAGGAAGGCTTCATTTCGGGATTTAAAAGTTCCAGCCTGGGATTCGTTGTCTCGCATCTGCAATACGCTGATGACACTCTGATCTTTCTGGACGTGTCACCCTCTGAAGTCAATAACCTTTGGCTCTTCCTCAGATGCTTCCAAGAGGCCACATGATTCAAAATAAACTTGGATAAGTCTAAAATGATGGTTGTAGCCTTAACCCACGAGCAGATAAGAGCCCTTATCCCAAACTGGCCTTGCCTAATAGAGGACTTACCCACGACCTATCTAGGTATTCCTCTTGGTTTAGGTAAACTGAAAAAGGTTCCATGGACCAATGTTATTAAAAAAGTAGACAAGCGCTTAGCAGGTTGGAAAGGAAGATTCCTCTCCATGACCGGGCGAAAGACCTTGATAAATGCCACCCTCACAAACATTCCGGTCTACCTCATGTCCATCTTCCATATTCCAGCCTCAGTGTCCAATAGACTAGAACAGCTATCGAGAAACTTCCTTTGGTCTGGGCAACCTGAAAAATCTAAATTCCATCTTTTATCCTGGGACAAGGTCTGCAGACCTAAATCTCTTGGGGGACTGGGAATTAGAATCCTCAAGAAACACAACCTTGCATTGCTCGGGAAATGGTGGTGGCGCCTTGCCACCCAGCCTGATGCCTTGTGGGCTCAGGTGATTCGTGACAAATACCACATACCTAATTCCCATTGGGTACCTCAACACACAAATAGAGGAAGAGCTTCAGGGTTCTGGAATTCCTTTAAACATTCCCTTGAACCGTTCAAAAAGTTCATTAGGCTGCATGCAAGGGAAGGTTCCAAGGTTAATTTCTGGTCGGACTTATGGCTAGGGCACACACCCTTTAAGGACCTTTACCCCTCCCTTTATGCCATTGCATCAAACCCACTTTCTAAGGTGTCTGATGAAATTGGTCTTCTTGGGTGGGAAAAGAGTATGGAACCCCTCGTTCAGAAGAAACCTTTCCGAGGTTGAAATTCCTTTTTTCAATCTTCTTCTTGCAGCCTTGAATGAAATTAATTTGCCAATCTCTGGTCATGATGTTCTGGTATGGACCCCCTCCTCCTCAGGTAACTTCACCGTGGCCTCTCTCTACAAAAACTGACCCAACCTCCCGCTTTGCATATGACTTTCCACACAGCTACAGTGAAAGTTTGGTCTTCCTTGGCCCCCCCCAAGGGTGCCGTTGTTCAACTGGATAGCATGCCATCAAAGAAACCTCAAAATAGACCAACTGCAAAGGAGGGGAGTGCAAACCCCTAACAGGTGCATCATGTGCGACTCGGAAGAGGAGACCAATGCTCACCTCTTCATGTTTTGCAGCCTGGCGTCTTTTTAATGGAGCAAAGTCTTGCACCTTTTCAACCTCCAATGGGTCTTCCCACCCTCAGTACCTGATTTACAGGGCACAGACTTCAGTTGGCCCTGGCCAAAGGCTGGGAAATCTCTGTGGAAAGCAGCCATGGCAGCACTCTTTTGGGTCATTTGGAACGAAAGAAATAGCAGAATTTTCAGGGGCTGCTACCAGCAGCCAATGGCACTCCTCAACAAGCTTAAGACCCTGGTCACTTTCCGGGCCATTAATTCCAAAGACTTTGTAGGAGTTCCATCTGCATATTTCTTTGACAATTGGCAACTGATTGTAACCCACAAGCCAAGAAGGCCACCAAAACTCAGCTCGTGGCAACCACCCCCAAGAGGGGCCATCAAACTCAATTTTGTTGATGTTCAAGGGGTAACCCAGGGCCATCGAGGGCAGGCGGAGCGTTCCGAGACTACCAAAAAAACCTCCTCTTGACCTACACAGAACCTCTTGGGGTCATGGATGCTCAACATGCTGAGGCATCGGCACTCCTGATAGGATTAAAAAATTTCAACCGTTCTGGGCCACTAATCTGATAGTTGGAGGGGACAACAGAAATGTCATAGCCTGGGCCTCTAAAAAGACTCCACCTCCTTGATACTTATTGCACATTTTTTATGAAATTGAACTTCTATGCGGGGATATCAGCGTCTTATGGACGCATACCTACAGGGAATCAAATGCCCTAGCGGACCTCCTGGCAAATGACGGAGCCCTCATCGCAACTTAATCACGGATCGCAATTTAATCACGGGACAACAAACCACTTTTTGTCCTCCTCTTATTTCCCTCTCTCCCTCAACTTTGTATGCATACTACTCCCTTGTAATCTGGGTGCTCTATAAGCCCTTTTTCTTGCCAGGCCAACTTTTGGTTGTCATAGGAGTTTTTTGTTTGTACATAGGCCGTCTACTGGTCCTGAGTGCTGGGTGGCACCCATTTTTGCGAGGGTTGTCACTCCAACCCCTTGTACTCCTCTTTTATTAATGACAGTTAAAGTTATCAAAAAAAAAAAAAAAGACTTATGTGAAGTGCAATTTAAGGATGTAGGAAATAACTTGCAAGATGAGAAAGATTAGCCCTTTGGGTTTTATAAATAGGATGATGTACATTAGTCATAATACATGGGTAGAGAGATTTAGAGAGAAGGGCTACGTGAAGTTTATTGGTAGAGTCTTAGAGAATATTTAGAGAGATAAATTAGAAAGGTTGCGTGAGAGATCAAGAGGAGGCCATCGAGCCC
>NW_006500355.1:426321-464696 GCF_000471905.2 Amborella trichopoda | reverse complement strand
TATATATATGGGGAGTCACTGCTGTAGCCCCATACGCGAATGGCCCAGATTGAATCTCGGCCATTCTAACGCTCACGGATGTCCGATAGTGTTCGAATTTTAATCTGTTTTCTACAAATCCAAATCACTTGAAATTTTAGGCGTGTGTTCTTCTCATCAAGACGCACCTAATAAAAATACAAAACAAATAATTCGTGAAAAAAATAATTGATCAAAATACACTCCAAAACGTTTTGGGGGTATTTTGGTCAATTTATTTCATGTAAATTTTTTTTTGATATTTTTTGTAGATTCGCCTATTTTTGGGCATTTACTGTAGAAGTGCGCACCTGGGCGCATAGGATCTTTTCCCTATATATATATATATATATATACACACACACACACACACATACACAAATTGTTAGCTCAACTTTATAATGCCAATATGCCCAGTACATGGCAGCAATTAGGAGGCAAGTGACTAATCTAACAGATGTGATTGGAATTCTTTCACAATATATATTGCATAGACCTCAGCCAGAAGATCGCTCAACAAGATTTCTTTCCAGATTTATATTTGCATATAACACACAGGTCCTAAACACTATTTTTGAGGCATACTTAGAGGGCATTAGTCTGCCTTGCTTCTTAGTTTCGTAATGAATTACTCGGAATTGAAAAGCCTTCTTAATCTAGACAACCCCAACATAACTGTCACATATATAGCAAGGTGCAACTGCTTGCTTTAAGGAAGATAGGGGTCAAAGTGCATGAGGCAATAATGCACGTTTATGGATGATAAAATATGCTACCAAATAGTAAAATATGCAAAATAATTAATTAAGGACCAGCAAACAATTGCAGCATTTGAGTATTTGCACAATGCAGTTTATGAAATCCTTTAGCACCCTTCAGTATCTAGTACTTTGGCCCACTAGGGCTCTGACATATCTGCACAACCTTCTATACATAATATACAAATAAATAATAAAATAATTCCAAAAATATAAAAGATAAAAAAATATAAAATTTTAGAAAGTAAAATATGTAATATGCTTGAAATATAAATCATTTTATACAAGAAAAATAAAAATATATTCTTTTATTTATGCAAAAATAATGCTTTGCAAAATGCATGTCATACACATTTCATAGTTGTGTTAGTAGAATCATCTATAATTTGATATTATGATAAGGATGGTAGGCTTGAATTCGACAAAGTGCAATTTACACTTTAGAATATAAATCACATTTAAATCTTGGAGGCTCTTTGCGGGACAATCTGATATGATAATAACATTATAATAAATGAATATAGTTGATCTTTTAGTTTAAATAACTATCAATAATATATTCATTATCTTTTAATTTAAATAACTAAGCACTATGCATGGTGGTAACGTGTTTTATTCCAATTCAACACATATCGTGTTCTAAACCTCCCGTTGGCATTTATTTTTGAAAATAAATGCGATCTTATAAAGTTCGAAAGAAGGTTGAGTCCCTTAAAAGAAATGCTCTCACAAGGGGAATCAATCTCAAGACTGCTTAGGTAAAAAATGCAGACTCTTCCACGTGGGCATGAGATTATCAATGAATAAAAGAGTGACAATACTTCTTTATGAAGTGTTGACAAGTACTGCAAATATGTAAAATGGCCCGACATGTACTGACAACATGCCACACCCGTGTCGACACGACACAATGAGAAAAATGAAGTGTCCATGTAACACTGGCACTACAAACTAAAGATTCCCGAACAGCAACAGAAACATTAGAAGGCAGAAAGAAGAAGCTATTTCTCAGTGAAAAAGAGGCCACAAAATACGACATGTGATTGCCATGGCATCCTGACTCCTCAAACCCAGAACACAAACGTACACACACGCACACACACAAGTGCATACACAAATATTGATCCATGGAACAGAACCCACAAAGAGGAACAGGATAAAGATGTAAAAATGTTTAATACTCCATATTCCAAGCAAAAGAACTTTAAAAGCTCTTTCAAGAAAATAATAGGTGAGACCCTTGCAATCTGTTATAGCCACCACTTGGTTAAATGCATTCACATGATCCTGTAGCAAATTAATCTAACCACACTATAAATTCACAAATGTAACCCTCAGCATCTGGTATAAATTTGCAATGATTAAAGTAACTCAACACAAAACAATTTATGTAAGCTGCTTAAGACTAAATATTATATCTAGTAGAATGATTGAAGTACGAAGTAAAATCAATAAAGACAAACAGAAGGTATGCAAGAAAATTACTCTGGGGCATGGTAACCAAAAGTTCCCAAGACTCGAGTGGAATGAAGCCGAGCAGCCATATCTGGAGCCTGGTTTGAAAGGTTGAAATCTGCAATTTTGGCTTTAAATTCTTCGAATAGGAGGACATTGCTCGATCTGATGTCTCTGTGAATGATAGACGGTTGGACCTTTTCATGCAAGTATTCAAGTCCCCTTGCAGCATCAACAGCGATTCTCACTCGCTGCATCCAATCAAGCACTGGACCAGGCTGAGCTCCTTGAACTCCTTTTCTTCCTGCACATGCAAGAAAATAAGAATTAGAAGGAGAATTTTTAATGTATAACTGATTATATATTCATAGCAGCACAGTATCTTGTGACAAACAATACTGTTTAACAAGGACGAAATTTGACAAACCATGCAGTATGTCATGTAGAGAACCCATGGTTGCAAATTCATATGCTAATACACGGAAGTTTCCCTCAACACAGTAGCCCAGCAACTCAACCACATTGTCATGCTTCAGACTTGAGACCATAGAAACCTTTGAGATACACAGAAACGATTGTACAGAACATCATATATGCCAAAAGCCACAAGAAGAGTAACAAACAAATAAATATTATGAAGTACTTAATAGCTTAAAATTTTACATAGCAAGAGTCTTGAAAACGTACCTGAGTTAAAAATTCTGTATTTGGTTCAGGCTCATTCGAAACATCAAGCTTCTTAATCGCCACAGCCTTTCCATTGTCTAGAGTCGCATAATAGACTCGCCCATAGGATCCTTCACCAATCAAAGATCTTGATCCAAAATTGTCAGTTTTCTCTTTAAGTTCTTCTAATGGCAATGCAGGAACTTCAATTGGGGGTACTTTCTGTATATCTCCACCATTGGCTGGGGTAGACTGCTTAGAGCCTTTTTGGTTTCCTGCTTTGTACCAAATAAATTATTTAAGGAAAAAACAAAGAGAAAGAAGGTACCAACTCATATATTCACAATTGAGTATGACCAAGTGACCCTTTGTGCAATACACTTTCATTAGGACAGAAGTTCATCAAATACAAACTAGGAAATGTTAAATGATTAAAAAGACATTCAGCAATACAGAATGCAGTTCCATGCAGGAGATATTCTAGAACAAGGTAATGAAAATCATAGTGATCAAGACTGGGCAGGACCACATGGTCCATCCAGTTGGACCGCTAACCGGTGCATTGGCCAATCCAGTCCAAGGCAAACACTAGGTTTGGTGAAAACTGGTCGAAACTAATACTTGACTAGTCGGTTTGACTAGTGGTGTCGTTTAAGCAAAGTTGGCCTTTTTTTTCCCCTATAAACTGTTTTTTTTGTATAAGAATGTTAACGTTTGTATTGAGTTAGAGAAAAAGGTACAAATTACTAAAAAATA
This sequence comes from Amborella trichopoda, assembly GCF_000471905.2. The sequence goes on along the minus strand of NW_006500355.1, from coordinate 461,043 downwards.
GGTTACCCACAAACAGGAAGCTCTATACAAAAAATGGCTTCCCACAAATTGGGAGCTCTATACAGAAAACCACCAAGGGGGTGGGCTATACAGTACTAGTCCAATAACAACTCGAGGAGAGGGTACCCCTTTGTGTTGCAAAAAGAAGATCTCAATGGATGGCCAAAAATTACCCCAAACATTGACACGTCCGGCTCCATCCTTAGCGAGAATGTCGGCCTCTGAGTTGCCTTCTCGCCAAATATGTCTTCATGAGACGTCCACAAGCCTGTAGAGCAGATGTGTGAAATATCCTAAAAAATGTGAACAAGTGTCCAAGGACAGGTTGAAGAGCCTGAGGCCCATGAAACGACATTCATGGAATCTCCTTCAATGATCAAAACTGAACTCCAAGAGGAGTCGAAGAGTTTAAGGCCTTTGAGAAGGGCAAGAGCCTCTGCCAATTGGAAGTTCACATGGCCTAAGTGCTTTGAGAATGAAGCAAGGGTAATTTTGCCTAGAGAGCAATTGTTGAAGTTCAATTTTGATTGACCTGTTTTGGTAATCCATTTTTATTTTATGAAAATCCATACTAACCGGTTCGACCAGTGACTGAACTGGTTTTGACTCGACCAAATCCCTCACCCACTTTGGTGGCCGGTCCAATGCTCATAACACCAATAAGGGAAAAATTAATAAATATATTATAGAATAATCTAAGATAAATGATAATGTAGGACCAATTGGGTTTGACTCCTACAAGAAGTCACGAATGTATTAGGATTAAATTGTGGGAGGTTATAGGACTTGTTGGTTACTGGAAATTACCATTCCGACAACAACCAGTATGATATTGGGATCAATCTAGAGTAAAAATTAGGGTGACATGAAATCAGCAAGACTAGCAAGCGTGGTGGATAGATTAACGAACAAGGATATGAGATGAAGGCTAATCTAGGGCTTGAGGGGATACAGTAAGAGGCGAGGGGTTTTGGAAAAAAAGCAGACCGCCCAGCGCCTGGGCGGTCCAGAAGGCCTGGGTGCATCGCCTAGGCCTAGGTGCCTAAAAACGCGGAAATCACCAGGCGCCGGGGAACCCGCCTAGTTGGGCGCCCATCGCCTAGCCTTGGGCGGTCGCCTATGGCTTGCACTGCCCAGAGACAGAAAAGCCACTCGTTGGGGGCATTTTGTGTCATTTTTTTAATAGTAAATGGCCAAAATTGTGGGTTTTAGGTTCACTTGAAACCTAAAACCCATTAGAGCCTATTTTAAAGAAAGAAAAACCCCAAAAAACTAGTTTTTGGTGATTTCCATAAGATCGAAGGGTTTCTCAAAGTTATGAGAAATTAATCAAAACATCACCCATTGACATTAGATTTAATTTTGGATGTTCTATAAATCTATTAGAGGGTTTTTTTAGAAGATTTTGAGACCTTAGAAACATCTTAGAGGTGGAAGTTTGGAAATCGAGCAATCAAAGTAAGTGATATTTTTTATTGCTTGTATAAATTGTATTATTTTGAGATGTCTTCTTCGGGATCAAATCCAAGTGGTGATCCGGGTTGAAAATATGGCGACAATCCAAATCCTTTCGATAAAAATTGCACAAGATAAGATGCAAGTTTTGTGAAAAGAATACAAAATGGGGCATAAACCGGTTCAAGAAACATCTTGCCGGTATCAGGGGGGATGTTGGCCCATGTAAAAAAACTCCTGACGCTGTTAAAGAGGGAATAAACAATTTTTCAAGTCTTGTAAAAATGAAAAAAGATGAGAGACATGCCTTCATAGCAGAGATTAGGTCTGGGGTTTCGGTTAGTTATGATGATGATGACAGTGACGAGAACGGGGAGGGATGTCAAGAGGTAGAACAATCCGTTATTAGGGGGAAGGGAAAGGGAGTTGTAATTGATTCTGGGAGTTCGGTGCCTAAGAAGCCTCGGGTTAGAGGCCCTATGGATTGTTTTTTGCCCTTGAGGTTGCAGGAGAGAAAACAAAGAAGCAAACCACCATTGAAAATAGAATCAAGAAGGAAGAGAGAGATAGAGCTGCATTTTTTGTTGCTACATGGTTTTATGAGGCAAGCATTCCTTTCAACACCGCTCGCCTAAGTAGCTTCTACGCCTTTGTAGAGGAAATTGGCCAATTTGGGTCTAGAATGAAACCCCCAACCCCATATGAGCTTTCGGAGCCTCTTTTGAAAAAAGCGGTGAGTGTCACAAAGGATGTTGTTGAAGTTCAAAAGAAAGCATGGGCTCAATATGGAGTTTCTATTATGATTGATGCTTGGAGTGATAGGAAGAGAAGAAGTCAGATGAATTTGCTAGTGAAATGTCTTTTAGGGACTGTTTTTTTTAGGTCTATTGATGCATCTGATCATATCCATGATGCCCATTACATATTCCAAGTTATAGAGAAGAGAATCAAGGAGGTTGGGGAGCAACTTGTTATACAGGTTGTCACAGACAATGCTGCTCCTAATGTTGCTACTACTAATTTGTTGCGCATAGTTTACCCTAGAATCTTTTGGACACTATGTGCATCACATTGTATAGACTTCATGCTTGAGGCTCTTGACGGTTTAACCGAAATATCAAGTGCAGTGAAGATGGCAAAGTTAGTTACAAATTTCATTTATAGCCACACTCTCACCCTCAACATGATGCGTAGATTTATAAAGAAGAAAGAGATTGTGAGCTGGTCACGAGATTTGCGACCTAATACTTATGCCTACATAGCATACATTTGAGGAGAGTCCAGTTGAGGCAGATGTTTGCCTCGAATGACTGGAGAGCATGCAAGTGGTCCAAGGATCAGGTTAGGAAGAAGGTGAGAGATATTATCCTTTCTAAGGCTTTTTCGCGAGGGGTGAAAGATGCTCTTAAAGTACTTTTTCCTCTTATCAAAGTCCTTCACATGGTTGATAGTGACAAGACTTCTATGGGCTACATATATGAGGCTATAGAGAGATGCAAGATAAAGATAGCCCAAAATTTAGATGATGAAAACCGCTATAAGCTTGCTTGGAAGATTATTAATGAGAAGTACGATAGGCAGCTACATCGGCCATTGCATGCAACTGGTTATTATTTGAACTCAGCTTTTTTTTTTATGTTGATACGGATATACACACAAATGACTGGATTTAATAAGTGTGTAGATGTGCTAGTCCCTGATCCGGATATCTAGGATATTATATGTGCTGATGAGCTGATAAATTACAAGCGTGCATTAAAGTTTTTTGGGAGTCCAATGGCGATGAGGCAAAGGACCAAAATTGATCCAGATAATAATATTCTTAAGTTCATTAAGTTCAAGTAATCAAGTTTCATTTGTATAATTTTATTATTTATTTATGAATTTATTCTATAGCTTTGCAGCCAATTGGTGGAGCCAACATGGGTGTAGTGCTCCAAATTTACAAGAGTTGGCCATTCGGATCTTAAACCTAACCACTAACTCATCCGGTTGTGAGCGGAATTGGAGTACTTTTGAAGGGGTAAGGGTAATTTGTATTAGTAATTTAGCACTTTAATAGTTATTAGTTTTGATTGTTTTGTAGTATTACTATTATATATTTAATTATTATTATTAATTAGTTTCATTTGATTTGGTTAGATTCATACAAAGAAAATGAACAAACTAGAATCAAAGAGGCTCAATGACCTAGTCTATGTCAAGTATAATCGATTCTTGAAGGACAGGTTTGCTGAGAGAGATAAAAGAGACCCTCAGATCAAAAAATATGGACAATGCTTTAGAGTGGTTGGTTGACGATGATCAGGTCAAGGGGCATGAAGGATTAACATTGGACATGATCATGGATGCTTTAGGGACATAGCCGACCCTCCTAGGGCGACTAGATCTTCTGCATAGAGGACGAGGGTGGAGGAAGATGACGAAGTAGAGGCAAATTCAAAAGAGATAGAGGAGAATGACCACTATGTCGAGGAGGGAGATGATGACAATGATGATGGCATCGACTCCGTTGCACAACATGCAAATGTAGCTAACCCTACTTTTTCTGATGATGAATGATGAATGATGAATGATGATTGAACTTTGAACATTGATTGAAGATTCTTTCGAGTCTTCAAGTATTCCTTTCATTTTTGTTTTCTGCCTCTTGGTTGTGTATTGTGGATAGTGGATTTGTGGTTCCACCGGTTGGGTATTTGGTAACTTTGGTAATTTGGTTGGTAAATTTTAAGTTTTAACTATGTGTGGAGTGTAGACCGTGGACTATCAATCAGGCTATGGATAATTCATAATTCATAATTGGATATGGACTTATGGTTATGGTCTCATGGAGTGTGTGCTCCTATGTGATGTGTAGTATACTTTTGATTTTTGATGTGCCCTAAATCCCTAATTTTTATATTTTATACAGTTATACTTATACTGTTAGAGACTATAGAGACATTTTTCTTTCTACGAGGCCGCCCAGGTTCTGGGCGCCCGCCTGGGCGGCTTGGACCCCCCAGGCAGCCTAGGACCCGCCTGGCGCTTTTTGAAATATTGAAGTCAATGTTGACCTTACTTAAAGCTTTAGAAGAGTTGGTTGTGAGGGGATAAGGATGCATACAGATTTGGTGTGGTGGATCTTGGATGGGCATGCATTTCAAGGGAAAACATAAAGATGATGAGAGAAAAGAAGAGGGACGTGCCCGCACCTAGGATTCTTTAATCTAACAAAAAATTAACACTGAACAAAATAAACTAATCATGACTTTAACACAATGAAAGGGAGAGATGAGCGCCTCTTATTGGCGTCAAAACCAATGATGAAAAGATTCCAAACCCCTATGCTAAGGCCTTTACATATGTTTAGCTATTCTGCATTTATTAAGCTACAATATGGGTATGGATACATGGCATTCAACTAGAGTGAGATATCCTGGAGACAAAGATTTTAGGGTAAGGCATCTATTGAGGGGGATCTTATAAAGTGGGAGTGGAGTTCAGGGTATCTACCTCCTAATTTAATTCAATTTCAATTTCTTCCTATAATTGATGCCTTCATGAGGAATTTAATTGAAAACATTTAGTTAGAAATCTAATTAAAAAAGGAAGCCTCCCTTTAGTAAATACCGTAGCTTTGATCCAAACTTACAAGTAATTCTCCTCAATTTTGAGGATTATTATCTTCATTGTAAATCCAATCCCCAAGGTTTTAAGAGTTCTCTTTGAATATATATATGTATATATATATATGGGGGAGTCTGAGGTCAGCCCATCAGTTGACAGCTACAATAAACACTCAATGGCCAAGATTGAATCTGAACCGATCTAATGGTCACGATTGCATTTTGTATTTGAATTTGAATTTTTTTTACAAATCCAAATAACTTGAAATTTGGAACATCTATTCTTTAAAAATAGGTAATTCTAATTAAAATATCAAAAAAATAATTTACAAAAAGTAAATGGACCAAAATACCCTTAAAAACTTTCAGGGGTATTTCGGTCAATTTAATTTTTGTGAATAATTTTTTAATATTTTTATTAGCAGCGCCTTGATGAAATGAGTGGATGCCCCAAATTTCATGTGATTTGGATTTGTAAAAATAACTAAGATTTAAATACGAAATGCAGTTGTGTCTGTTAGATTGGCCCCGATTCAATCTCGGCCGTTGGGCTTACACTATTCCATAAGCTTATGGGGTGCCAAGATCTAACGGACATAACTGTAGTTTGTAATGTTATTTTAATATTTTTTCTACAAATCCAAATCATATGAAATTTGGGGTATTCACTCATCTTATCAAGGCGCACCTAATAGAATATTAAAAAATAATCATAAAAAATAAATTGACCAAAATACCCCTGAATGTTTCAAGGGTATTTTGGTTAATTTATTTTCTGCGAATTATTTTTTGATATTTTTATTTGATTCGCCTATTTTTAAAGAATAGATGCCCCAAATTTCAATTGATTTAGATTTGAAGAAAAAATTTATAATTCAAATACGAAATGCAATCGTGACCATTGGATCAGCCCAAATTTAATCTGGGCCATTGGGCGTTTAATCTAGTTGTGGCTCTTGCTAGTATAACTTCAAACTTAAAATGGCTATAAGTCATCTATGACCTACCCTCTAAGAAAGGAAACCATATGCAACTAATCCTAAATAATCCGGGCATAAAGAAAGGGGAATTTATTAAAATACCCATGAGAGATGCACTATTTAACAGTTTACACATATGCAACTATTCCAACTCATGATCATGTGTCTTTTGTCGGATATTTGAAATAAAATCAAACAATATGGGTTAAATGTTAAATAGTTCATATCTCAAGGGAATTTCAATAAATTTACCATAAAGAAATATCCTGATCCATTTTAGAAAGAAATTTTAATCCTAATTTAGAAGGCCCCACAAACTTAACCTCTTCTCTCTTTTGACTTCAACAAATAATTATTTTAGGAACTCCATTCCTGACCATGATACAACCTTTCTCTGTTGATGAAAACGAATTCATGGAAGGATAAGAGACTATCCTAATTATAAAATCAATTAATATTAAAATCAAATTTATTAATAAATTACATATATTTGTTGATAGAACTAGAATAAAAAAAAGATCAGAGAAAGATGAAAAACTTGAGAGAAAAATAGATGAGTTCAATGAACTTCTAGAAAAAGAAATTTGTTCAGATTTGCCTAGTGCTTTCTGGCACAAAAAGAAACACCTAGTAGAACTCCCATATATAGAGAAGGATTCACTAAAGATAAAATCCCTACTAAAGCTTGACCTATACAGATGAACCAGAGATATTTAGAAATATGTCAAAAAGAAATAGAAGATCTATTAAAAAAGAAATTATTCGAAAAAGTAAATCTTCATGGAGTTGTGCTGCCTTCCATGTAAAAAATGCAGCAAAACTAGAAAGAGGAGTCCCCAGATTGGTAATAAATTATAAACCTTTAAATAAAGTTTTAAAATGGATAAGACACCCTATCCCTAATAGGTAAGACTTATTAGCTAGAATACAGAATTAACAAATATTCTCAAAATTCGATATGAAATCTGGATTTTGGCAAATACAGATTAAGGAGTCTGATAAATATAAAACTGTTTTCACAGTTCCTTTCGGTCATTATGAATGAATTGTAATGCCATTTGGACTAAAAAATGCTCCTTCAGAATTTTAAAATATTATGAATGATATCTTTGCCAAATATAGAGACTTTATCGTTGTTTACATAGATGATGTTTTAGTAAGAATCACTTTTCTAAGAAATAAAATTGATCAAGGTACCACTTTTCTAGTAGATAGAGCCATTAGTTTTGCTGATAAATTTCTTGACAAAATAACTGATAAAAACCAACTTCAAAGATTTTTAGGATGTTTAAATCATGTTTCAGATTAGCATCATAATGTAGCTAGAGATAGAAAATTACTCACATTAAGATTACGAAAAAACCTTCCTGAATGGACTGACCAGATGACTAAAGCAGTCCAACGAATTAAACAAAGGGTTAAAACACTTCCTTGTCTTGCTATCCCAGATCCATCTGCCTTCAAAATCATTGAAACAGATGCCTCTGAGGGGGGTATGAAGGTATATTGAAGCAAAAAATCAAAGATAAAAAACAATTAGTTCGATTTACTTCAGGAATCTTGGAATAATGCTCAACAAAATTATTCAACAATAAAAAAAGGAACTATTAGCCATTGTTAAAGTAATACTAAAATTTCAGAATGATATTTTAAATAAAAAATTATTGCTTAGAATAGATTGCAAATCTGCCTAAGAAGTATTAGAAAAAGATGTTAAATATTTAGCTTCCAAACAAATATTTGCTAGATGGCATGCTATTTTATCTATTTTTGAATTTGATATTGGATATATTAAAGGAGGAAATAATTCTCTTCCTGAATTTCTAACTTGTGAATTCTCGCAGAATGACCTAGATTGGCCTAAGGAAAAGGCTACAGAACACGCTGAGAAGTGAGCAACAATGGGTTATTTCCCTCATGACTAGAAAATAACTCTCTTCAGATTCTTCTCTCTTCAAAAGGTCTTAACAATTGAAGACAAAGATCTATCAATAACCCCTATTGAACTTGCTAAAAAATACATGCGACCAATTTCCAGTCAAAACTTTCAAAAAGGATAGAGAATATTTTGAGAAAATTTTGAATCAAACAAATAGTGCTTATATAAAGCATGAATACAGATCTATAACCGAAATTGCTTATTCAAAACTCAGAACAATAAAAGTACTATCGCCCGAAGAGTTTAATGCCGGTTACCCAATGTATTTCTGGAAAGATCTTATAGAAGGTGAAAATTCTAATAGATCATTTTCTTCAGCATATTTAAAAATGAATTATTTACATGGATGCCTGGACTAATGTTTTATATTACCAAAATCGGGGTTATACCCATAAATGGATGATCTGGAGCTGTGAAAGTTGCACCCAAGAATATTTCCCGAATTGGTTTTCAATTTGGTGGAAGCACTTTGGGGCAAAAAGAGAAATTTTACCACAAAGACTTTTAAATCACCTCTATGAGATAGTGGGATACAATGATGATACATTAATGCAATTTGTAATGGAAAAACATATCCCATGTATAATAAAATGGAAGTTCGAAATTGAGAACGATAGAAATCCTCCAATCTTGGCCAAGATAATAGAAGATGGTATGAGAAGCACAATATTGAGCAATATCTCCAGAAAGATGATGAAGATCTAACCTAAGATCTTGATGATGAGATGGAGGACCCAGAAACAGAAGACAAGGTGTCCAGCTCTGAACACTGGAGTCAGGGTGAATATTGGACTCAGGCTTATGTTTGAAAAACTATGTTTATCAGCCCTAATCAAGCTTATTAGCCCTAATTACTCTAAAGGAATAAAAGCCGAGATATTTTTAAACCACATGACCTCAGCAAAACATTCCCTGATACCAGCCTATCCTGCAACCTATTCAAGCCTTCTGTCAAAAAGGATGCTACCACTTATCACATCTGTTTAAAAAATTAAAGCCATGAAGGTACTACCATGCAACCTGTTGAAGTACTATGCCACCTATTTGCTACCCGAAGATTAACAAAGCCACTTAACAACTATTTTCGAAGATGTCCACCCGTCATGCCAATTGATGAATGGAAGCTCCCAAAAGCCATCTGTTCGAAAAGAAAAAAGATCCTTTAAGGATAACTATGCACCTCACCAACCACCTGTCTCAAAAGATAAGAACGACCCTGATCAAGCCATTTATTAAAGACCACCTGTTCTAAGAAAAGTAAGGCCTTAATCAAAGAAGGATGCCTGAAACCTCTATAAAAAGGGCTGAACGCAAGATCTCAAAGCATCGGTCGATCAATCGAAGAAGTCTCTCCTCTCTCTAGCTTTCTAGCATCTCTCGCTCTCTGTTGGAGTGAGGTTTCTCTCTCTATAAATTCTTCTCTTCTCTTCCCAGTTTTCTTTCAGCCACTCGATTTGATCACAATCAAATGTAAAAAGTGTCTGTATATATATATATATATATATGGAAAAAACTACGCAACGCCTATAGGCGAAAAAGAACAGTGATTTCGCTTACCCCCATCACCGTCCAAAGTTCATTGCGCGGTCACGATTGTCCGATAGTGTTTCTTTTTTCATTTTTTTTCATAAAAAATAGGGGAATCTTCGAAAAAGATAAAAAAAATATTTTACATGAAAAACATTGACCAAAATACCCCCAAAAAGTTTCGGGGGTATTTTGGTCAATTTTTCCACGGATAATTTTTTTTATATTTTTATTAGATGTGCCTCAGTAAGATGTACATACCCTCCAAATTTCAGGTCATCCGATTTGTAGTAAAAAAATGAAAAATAACCGCGCGATGAAAGTTGGACGGTGATGAGGGTAGGCGAAATCACTATTCATTTTCGCTTATAGCCGTTGGGAAGACTTTTCCATATATATATATATATATATATAAGCTTTGGGTGACTTCCTGGTGCCCATCGTCTACTAGGGGGGTCTCCTCTAAATAAAGATTTTCCAAATGAAAGCATCATGTGCGCTCAGGTACAACTGAACTAGCAGCAAGCCATGACAATGGAGGGACTCAGGAAGCTATAGATACCTAGTGTTTGGGCCCTTGAAAATTATTGGAGCCCTACTCGACATACATTGATGAGGTACCTTACCTTCAAGGCTACCAACCTCCCGCTTTTGAAAAGTTTGATGGGATAGGATCCCACAAGGGCATATCATATTGAACCTATTGGGAAGATGCCACCCTTTGTCCATGTTGATGAAGAAGGCGGTCCCATTTGAGTGGGATGAGGCATGCCAAAAGGCATTTGATAGCTTAAAATAATATCTCCTGAATCCCAGTTCTAACCGCTCCCTTGAGAGACAAACCGCCAATTCTATATGTGGCAGCCTAGGGGCCCTATTAGCCCAGCACAACGAGATTCACTTTGGCTCAATCGGTGCTCGCTGGCATTTATCACGACTTGTGGCAAGTTGTATAGGTTGAGCCGGAAAAGAGGAAAAGCTTGCCCAAAGATTGGGGACTTCAAGACAGACTTTCCTGTTCATTATGGGGGGGGGCATGGGTTAGGGCCTGCTTTCCCCTACTTTCCCCAAAGCTTCTATTAAAGGCGACTCTTGACCATTTGTGTCCCTGAGAATGGGACACTACTATCTTCATGCACACTTTCAGACCCTATCGGGAGGTCAAAAGTTAGATCTAAGGCAAAAAGAGGAAGGGTTTCAACTGCACTCCCTATAAGTGCCCTTCAGCCTTCAGCTCAAAATCCACCAATCTGGAATGGGTTTTATCCAATTTACCAAATCATGAGGAACGGGGTAGACTGCACACTTCCCAAAAAAAAGAAAAAAGAAAGTAGGGGGTTGGGTTGCGATGCCAAATAACTCTTTCCAGATATTTCCTCATTAGAAAGGGGTGTTGCCTTTTCATGGGATGGGCCTTTGTGTCCAGAAAAGGACCCCATACCAGCCTAACTTTTGCTAAAATTTCTGATATTGAAGCTGGCGCTTGACGTGAGCTATCTCAATTTTCTCGGTTTATCTTTTACCTCCAGTGCTTCTTGTAGAAGCATGGACAAGTGGGTCTCGATCTGAGAGACGTCACGATAATTTGGATCATATCACAGGTATGAATCCCTTTCCCTTAATTTGATACGAACATCCCAACTAACCTTCTCGAATAGAAAGATAAGTGAAGACGACTACTGGATTCTATGACTGGATTGCCTATGCTCATATAGGATAGGAATTTTCTGCAATTTGGCAGAAGGAATAGGACCAGGCAATAAATTAATGAAAAGGACTTCAGATGTATTTGCAGTCATCGAAGACTTGGGCAATATAATACTTCAAACAAATAATAACTAAGTAGCACCCTAACTACAAGTATCCCACAACATAAGAGGGGAGTATGTGTGCATGTGAATTTTATATTTAGAGAAATAATTCTTCGTAAACATCTTAAATTGATGAAGAACAGCTTTTCCAAAAAAATTGAAGGCCTTCTCAATGTATTATTCTTCAAGAAGGAGAATGACTTCCCCAAGTGGATCGGCTTTTTAGACATGCCCAAATCAAGAAAGTTGACGCTGTCAGAAGTCTCCTCTAACAAACCTCCCAGGTAGCCATATTAACAATCTACAATAATAAATCAAACAATAAGGTGGTTGCCATAAAAAGGAAGGAGGGGAGGGTGAGGGTGAGGGTGAGGGTGAGTGGGGGCAAATGGGGCATACCCTTTCCCCTGCAACCAATGAATGAAAATTCAGCCGCCCAGCTGCCTAGGTGGAATATTTTGAAAAACGCCTAGTTGTGGACTAGGCGGCTTTTGCTGGGCGCCCGCCTAGGAGGTTTAAAAGGTGGGCGCCGCCTTGAAAATATGATAATTAATTCATAATTATTAATCCATTAATTAATAATTACCAATATTATTTATTAATTTATTGGCAAACCAAAAAATAGTATTAATTCGTAATAGCTAATTTATCAAAAATAGTATTAATTCGTAATAGCTAATTTACCAAAAAAATAGTATTAATTCGTAATAGCTAATTTATCAAAAATTCTTTTTGCATATGATAGTAATTAATTTATTGGTAAACCAAAAAATAGTATTAATTTGTAATTATTATCATATAATATATACAATAAAATGAGGGGAGGTTTGGGGGATCCAAATTTTAAAAAAAAAAGACAACACAGGCCGCCTTTGGGTTTGAGGGCCTGCTTAGGCGGTGGCCTTAGTGCTTAGGCAAACCAGAGCCAAAACCTTCGATAAACTAATAATTACGAACTAATACTATCTTTTGATTTACCAATAAATTAATAATTACTGTCACAAGCAAAAAGAATTTTCGATAAATTAATAATTATGAATTAATATTATTTTTTGGTTTATCAATATTTTTTGATTTATCAATAAATTAATTATTATTATCACATACAAAAAGCATTTTCAATAAACTAATAATTACGAATTAATATTATTTTTTTATTTATCAATAAATTAATCATTATTGTTACATGCAAAAAGCATTTTCAAGAAATTAATAATTCCAAATTAATACTATGTTTTTGGTTTACCAATAACATAATAATTACTATCACATGCAAAAAGCATTTTCGATAAATTAATAATCAACAATTAATGATTATCAATAAATTAATAATTACGAATTATAATTATCAATTAATAAAATAATAAGTATGAATTAATTATAATATTTTCAAGGTGACGCCTAGGTGCCCGCCTTTTACATTAGCTAGGTGGGCGCCTTGGGCACCTAGCAAAAGCCGTCTTGGACAGGCTGCCTAGTCCATGACTAGGCGTTTTTCGAAAAATGGCGCCTAGGCTGCTGGGCAGCCGAATTTTCGTTAATTGGCAATGGACCACTGCCAATTAAAGAGCGATTAAGGGCAAGTTCAAGGCTGACACAAAGAAATAAACATTGCAAGAGATGCAACACATCTAAGTATGACCAACACACAATTTTAAAAATGCAGCTATAAAACATATTGCAAATTCCTTATATAATTGTTAACTCGAATTCTAATGGTATACTCTAAACATGTACAAGAATGAGATAGAATACATAATGCTACAAGAACACAACAACGCAAGCATCCATAAGACAACAATGCATCATCAAGTACATGAAGCCATCTTTGCAATGCTTTGGCTGAGGTTTAAAGCAGCTTGATCGCCCAAACGAAAAAAGACAAGGAAATACAAATGCATAATAAAGTGACTCTCTTTCTTCTGGACAAGTAAAAAGCCATCTTATTGTTGCATATGCAAACAAGAAATCTATCACTGTCATCCAACTTGAGAAGGGATTCACTTCTGTATGGTTGCATTTATCCTATTATCTAATACCCATCTAAAAGGAAAATTTCTATTTACCCATGCAATAAATACATGATATCAATACCCGAGCATTCTCTGTAAATTGGAAAAGAAAAGCAGTGATAACATGCATTGGTCTACTTCACGAAAAGTCAAAAATAAAACCAAACTTAGGTCTTTAACATCAGCAAGTGTGCAAAACATACTTGAACCCTAGTTATGGCAAGGTTCAAGACAGCTGTCTATGTTCTATGCGTTAAAATACCTACAGCTCGACTTCCAAGGGAGAACGAATATGCTGCTGCTATGTCCTTAGATCAAAGGGAGCTATCATTTACAGTGCCTCAATCTATACAGAAGTCAAATGCATAATATGATATTAAAGCTTCCAAGACCAAAATCACTCAACCGCATCCACACCCTCATGCATGAGGAGCATATTTCTATGTTCGAGATGTTGTATCTGTGGATTTTTTGTCCTACCACTAATGACTTCAGATTCATCCATCTAACAACACCTCTCTTTAGAAACATATCTCATAAGAGCAGAGAAACTATCAGGAAAGATACAGATGGCTGTTTCACACAGTTTAGTTTGGGACTGAGTCTCAAGTTTTCTTTTTATTTTATTTTAGAATGACTGACTCTCTAGTCAAGTACCACTTTTAACTCATTGGTTATGAGTGTCGTCTCTTTGAAAAGTCATCAAAGGCTTCAAGCTCAATTTCAACTTGGCAGGTATTCTGGCAGATGATTTTTTTTTCCCTACCCTTTTTTCTTGAGAAAGGTGACAAAGAGGCTGATTTTGCAAAAACTGATTCACATAAGCTTTATGAATATTTATCAAAAGACATTGCCAATAAATTGAGACGTGGACTAGAAATGCCAACATACAAGTTGCCACATGATATTTCCCTATCTCTTTCAGTTGAGTGGATCTTTTAGCTTTCCCTTTGAAGTGATAGTTCTTTTGATATTTTCCTGGATCTATTTTATCCTTTTAGAACCCATGATTCAGTAGATTTTCTCGTTTTTCCAATTTTAAGAACTTATGGATCTTTTAATACCCTCCCCGCTTCCCCTCCAAAAGGAAAAAATTAAGCACAGGGGATATTAACTCCACAACAATACATGAACATAAATTACAAGGAAATGAAAGCAAGCGGCATACCATCGGTGAGGTCATTGGGGCTCTTCAAGTAATCGTTATCAGCCTGCTTATAAGAGTCTTCAATAGAACATGTACAACAGAGCCACCGACGCATCCTCTCTTTCTTGCTTAAAACTCTTCCTTGGTTGCCACACGGATGCTCCAGACATGCAACAAACTTTGGGGACGGATCATGTGCCTATTCATACAAAATAAGGATGATTCACGTAAGAATTGTGATAATACAGCACAAATATTAACTGCCTGTCATGCTATATCACAAAGATCAATCTAAATACATATTCACACTTCAAATGAGAATTGCAAATAGTTTGAAACCAGAAAATAGACTGATAAAGCGATCTGAAATGTGTCCTCATTAATGATAATGGAAAACTGAAGAGACCATCTAGTGATCTAGGTAATTTGAAAAATAGCATTTCAGGGGATCAATAGTATCCAACGAATTTAAAACCATGACACTTAATTCTCACCAGCAAGACATGGTGCTGAATTTCTTCTTCCATCAGGAAAATTGTTGTCAAGAATTGTTCAATGACAGGTTCTAGATGTACAGATTGAGATAAATTCAACTAATAGAAATAATTTAAACAAAATTTTCAAATAATGCAAATAATGGGCCCAATAATGTTCAAGAAAGACCCAAATATGGCATTGTAAGAAAATTTCTATCAAGTGTGTTTCTGCAAACCCTATCTCGGCGGTTCCCAAATAAATTCAGAAAACTCAAATCATTAAATCACATAAAATTCCCTAAAATAATCCCAAAATTCATCGAAGTTCAAAATTGATCTAAACTGAAATCTGACAGTATTTAAAAGGTAAAAAAACTATTCCAAGACAGATCACCACAACGAAAGCTTAAGAACCCAAGAAAGAACTCTAGGATCAAAGTTTCAAAAGAGAATCCAATGCCAAAAGAGGAGAAGAACCCCACAAAAATCAATCAATCAATTCCCCAAGTTTCCAATCATTCACCTCCAAAAATGGAAGCGTGATCGCCCCGCTTTACACCCTTGATTCGCAAGGAAAGAACAGAAGGAAATGATATCTTCAAATATTAGCGTTAAATACGATCTGAGACAGCAAACCCTAAAAGCTAAAAAGGCGAAATTCTCGAAATAAAGAAAGATGTCAAGGCAACAAAGCAAAACCGTAGTGGGTGATTTACAAAGCTGGAAGATACATGGAAGATACAAACCATACATCAAAATAATCAGGAAAATTGAGAGAGAGATGTCACCTGGAAATGAAAGTGAGAAAATATCGCTTTTTGTGGAGAAAAAAATGGAGGGTTTTCCTTCAATGGCTTTTTTTTTAATATGAAAGGAGAAAATTGAGGAGGATGGGTTATTAAGCTTAAAAATAGGATTAATTAGAGCTTTAAAAATAGGATTAATTGTGATCTGTAATTATAATAATGACCAAATGGGTCCTTCATTTTATAGGGAATGACCAAATTGCTATTAAGCATTAGCCGATCCATCCGTTCTGTATATCTCACCCTTCTAAAATCTAAAATCCAGGCAAATTTAAAATAAAAATAAAAAAACTCATATTTCTAAAAATTAAAAAATTCATAGTTCATATATGCAACCTTGCATGTGCACCTAAAAAAATCCTCTAAAGATAATGTTCGGCATTAGCGAACCATCCAATCGATCATCTTGACCAGGAGATTTGTGGATATTTCGAAAAAATTAAATTTTATATCCTCTATTTTTGAAAAATTTTAGGTGTTTGTAAATCTGTTTGATTCATATCATTTTTAAAATTTTAAATTAATAGCTAAAGATACAACTCATTTGCACTTTATTTCTATAGTATGAACTATAAGGCGGGCACTTTATACAAACCTCACCCTTTACAAATTGTCTAGTATTTGGTCCCACTTTTTATTTTTGGTCCCACTTTTTATTTTTAGGTAAATATTTGGTCGCACTTTTGAAAGTAGTATCTTATTTTAATTTAATTTCTTTTATATAAATGGAGTATGCTTAAATTCGGGAGTTCATATTTCTGACCATCTCACATTTATAGAAATTACCAAATAATTTGTTAAAATAAGTAAAATAATCAAGATGCCCCTAAAATGGGATTGTTTACATGATACAGTATTTCCAAAACTTTGAAATTCTTTTTTTTTCTCATGTCCGTACATCTTGAAGATGAGATGATCGATTTGAGGATATTTGGGCATAAAAAAAACCTCTTTTATTGAAATTTTTGAAGTGCACTCTAATTTGACTGTTTAGAACCTTGGCTCTATATGAACTTTCCAAAGATAAATGGTCAATGTATTTTTTGACTGTCAATTTTCAAGATTTTTAAGTTTTCATAGATCTACTCGATCTACACTATTTTTGAAGCTTTAAGTTTTATAATTAAAGATGAAAATATATTTTAAGGCTATCATAAATATTTCTAGTATTAAAACCACATTTCTTGACATTATTTGAAGGTGCACTATACTTTTATTGTTTAGAGCCTCAACTCTATACAAACCGCACCTTTTATCTTTTTTACATGGAGGACACAATCATTTCCACTCATTAGATGTCAAATTGGGTAACTTGGAGTGAGTCATGAAGTCCGATAATTTTATTTTTTGACACTTTTAATGACACTTTTACAACTACCCATTGAAATTTAATGATCAGTAATATTTTGACCTCCATGTAATAAAAGATAAAGGGTGTTGATTGTATAGAGTCGAGGCTCTCAATAATCAAAGCAGAGCGCACCTTCAAATAATGTTGAGAAATGTGGTTTTAATACTAGAAATCTTTGTGATAGCTTTAAAATATATTTTCATCTTTAATTATAAAATTTAACACTTAAAAAATAGTGTAGATCAAGCAGATCTATGAAAACTTAAACATCTTGAAAATTGACAGTCAAAAAATGCGTTATAAGATGCATTATTTCTTAAACTTGAAATCCATTTTTTTCTCATGTCTATGCATCTTAAAGTCGATATGATCAATTTGACATCTAATGAGTGAGAATGATTGTGACTTCCATGCACAAAAAAAAATAGTTTTGTTAAGGTGTCACACTATGGAATAATTTATCATTATACTCAGCAAAATTTGGATAAATATATACCTTAGTTTTGTATATGAAGCTTTTTTAGTAAGGGCATTTTTTATAATTAGGAGGGGTGTGACATCACCCACATAGAGTATATTAGTGGCATTTAATGCTCCATGTGGATATGTCACACCGCATGTGGATAACATCACACCGCTCCTAATAACCAAAAATACCCCTATCTAAAAAATATTATACATACAAAATAAAGGCATTGAAGTGTTCAAAATTGTCGAGTACAATAATAAACTACTCAATAGTGTGAGTGTTGGGTTTATGTGGCCTTATGAGAAACTGCGTAAAACATATTTAATAAATGAAACATAAACTCAGTGGGAGTGTGGTCATTTTGTGGACCATATTAAGCAAATGATATTTGTTGATACTCGGACTAGGCTCGACGAGCTAGGCCAGCCGAGGTTTGAAAAAACCCAAGATACCTGGGCATAGGGATCTAACCGAAAAGGTTTTAGTGGGTTATCTCTTGATGAGGTCGGTGTATGCCCGAATGAGAGCCAAGGGACCGTGTGGCCCTTGCGTGTGATGAATAGCCTTTAGAGACATGGCTAAACCCTCATCGTTATATCATCACACAGCATGTATATAGATTGTTGTTTTGATATTTGTTGATGTTGGTGAAGAGTGTACATATGCGAGAGATTACCCCTATGCACCGTAGAGTCATGATTGCATCATGGTCTGGAGGAATATGATTTTTGTCTCTAGGGGAGAACCTGAAATCCATAAACTGAGATTTCGTCCTCTAGTCTATTGGCTGACTTTGGTGGTCTAATCATGAACCCATGCAGTGGACTGTCAGTCGTGGGAACTCTTGGGTTAGTTTGAGAAAGCTAGGTGGATTGTGATTCACAGTTGAAGGTGGAGTGCTCTCATGTATTGATAATTTCCTAGATCTAACGGATCTGATGCTCATCAAAATTAATTAATTTTAATTAATTTATGTTATGTGATTTTTAAAATGTTTATTTGAAATTTTTATGACTCTTTTGATATTTTATTTTTGTCATTTGAATTTATAAATTAAGAAAAATTAAATTTTCAATGTTTTAAATAAAATATAAGACTTAAAAATTCTAAATGTGAAATAAAATATTTTTCTAAAAAAAATATTTGGGATGTTCATAAAATACGGGGCTCAAAAATTTAAAAAGATGGAGATTAGGTAGGGCCCACATGTGGCCACCAAAAGGGTGGCACGGCCCCACCCATTCACGTAACATTCTTGAGAAGAATGTTTATCCTCTTGGTTGACTTATCTTTTTAGGTATAACCAACTTATGTGATAATATTGAATATTTGAGATGTCTACTAATTATTTCAATCAAGATTGATTGATCAAATACTTAAGGATTGGATATATTAAAATATAAACTTTTCTTATTTGATGATAATAGATTTAAGAAATGGAGAATAAGGCTCTAGCTCATCTCTTTGAATCTTGATTGTGGATCAAGCAGATGGATGACTCAAATCTCTCACCCCACAAGTCTCCCTAAATCGACGGTTGAGATTTAACCCTGCGAATCGAGACACAATCTATGACATAGAAAATCTATAAAAGTAGGTCTCCCCCTTATAAAATTACGTATGTACTCTCTCTCCCTACCCTAAAATTTAGCTCTCTCTGGAAAGGGCTTTGGATTACCAAAGAGAGGCACGCCCCAATTTTATCTCTCTCTCTCTCTCCAAGTTGTTTTGGATATCTTTTTCTCTTTGGGAAATTCTCTTTGGGTGGCACGCCTAAGTCATACCGATCACAGATCCGGAGGGCCAACGGAAAGAGGGGACTCGGCGTGGGGTGTACTAAGCCAGGTTGAGGTACTCTCTAGAAATTTTAACCTTTTAAATATTTATTTAAGTTTTGATATTCTTTTTCTATAAAGCAATAAAAGTCCAGTTTTGTTTGTTGAATAAATAATTGTATTCGAAGAGGTAGCAATTGAGAATTGATTTTTTTTTTCAAGAGTGATTTGATTGTAATTGGTCATTGTAAGTGATCTTGCTGGTGTAGGAATAAAGAATTTTTTTTTTAAAATATATACACCGTGCTTTATCATAAAGTCATATAATTGGTATTAGGGCAACGTTTCTTGCTACCTCTGGGATTCAATTTATTTTCTTTTTAATTGAATCCTATATTGCTTTTGGGAAAAAGTGACAAATGGCCGCACAAACTTTCATCTCTGAGATCCTAAGAGCACATGCCATTGGAAATCAACCTGAAGTAACGATTTGTCACTTGGGATGAATCGTTCACTCATTCGAGAAGTACAAGCCACTGGAAATCAACCCGAAGAGCACATGCAAGTGATTCATCTCATGAATTCACTTCCCAATTCCTGGGATACTTTCATCACTTCTGTTGGGGCGCGATCAAAAGCTCCCAAGCTGGAGGAGCTAATCACTGCGCTCAAAGGAGAAGAAGAGAGAAGGAATGTGTGCCACACCCCGGCACCGAAGCAGACAGTACATATGGTAAAATCTAAACCCTTCTTTAAGCCTTATAAGTGAAAAGGCAAAAACATTTTCAAAAAAAAGCAAGGATCTAAGGAGAACAAATATAAAGAGAATAGAGAGACTAGAACTTGTATTGTTTGCAAGAAGGTAGGCCACATAGCAAGGAATTGTAAGCTTAACAAGAATCCAGGAACCAACAAGGAACTTACTTGTGTGGTCTTTGAAACCTTGTTGGCCGACCCCAAGGGTGCATCTTGGTGTCTTGACTTGGGAGCTACGGCTCACATGACAAATACCATGGAATGATTCCGCACTTTCACTCCCATGGGGGCCGGTGAATAATATATCTTCATGGGAGGAAATCAAAAGACCGAAGTGTTGGTGTTGGGGACTACTATCTTGAATTGAAGAATGGAAAGATGTTGATACTAAAATAAGCACTTTATACTTCCGAAATGAGGAAGTGCTTGACTTCGGTTCCCAAGATATCTAAGGCTGGATTTATCATTACCTTTGTCGGAGAAAAGGTTATAGTGAAAATCATAATGAAGTTGTAATGATCAGACGACTTGTGAACGGTCTTTACTCAATTGAAATAAATTTGGATGCGTATTTATAGCAGATGCGGCTAGGGCACATACGATTTTATAAAATGAAAATACTAAGAAAAGATATGATACTTCAAAACTATAAAGGAGATTTATAAAAAGTATGTGAATCGTGTGTGCAAGGAAATTAATTAGGAAAAGCTCCACCGGGGCACAAAGAGCTATTAATGTATTGGAAATCATTCATAGCGACATATGTTGTCCTAATGGCTACCAAACGCTGCAAAAGGTACTTCACACTTTTATTGATGACCACTCGCGATTTGGCTACATATACCTTATGCACACTAAATCCGAGGCTTTAGAAAATTCAAGATTTACAAAGCTGAAGGTAGAAAATCAAACAAACTTGAAAATCAAAGTCTTAAGAACCGATAGAGGTAGGGAGTACTCTTCCGAACTCTTTAAAGACTTGTGTGTAGAGCATGAGATTATTCATCAATTTACTATGCCCTACACACAGGAATAAAATGGAGTTGCCGAGAGACGGAATAGAACCTTGGTAGAAATGGTGAGAAGTATGATGGGTCATACAAAACTTTCTTTAGATTTTTGGGGGGAAGCAGTATTAACAGTTGGTTACATTCTGAACCGGACTTCCACCAAAGCTACCCCTCTTACTCCTTACAAAATATTCACTAGTCGTACTCTGTCCCTCGATCACCTAAGGGTTTGGGGTTGCTTAGCCCATGTCCTTATCCTATACCAAAATCGGACAAATCTAGATCCCAAAACTGTCAAGACCATCTTCATTGGCTACCCTGACCATGGTAAGAGGTATCGATTCTACAACCTAGAAAATGGGGCGGTCATTGAAAGCCGAGATGCCCATTTCTTTGAGGATGAATTCTTTGAAGCAAGAATTAGTCGCAAGCAAGCCGATCTCTATGAGATGGCTGTGACAATGTTGAGAATCAAGAACCCGAGCCAAAACCTCAAATCCAAACTCAAATAGAATTTGTAACGACCTAAGATTTTTCTAAGTCACCTGCATGGCGGGGAGAGTGAAGCATCGCCGGTTATGTAGTGAGGAGGGTAATGCCGTTGGAGGGGTGAGAGGAGGCAGTGTCATGCGTGAATGAAGAGAAAGGGCTAATACCGCGCGCGTAAGGGGCTAACATCGCATGCGTAAGGGAGAAACGTCGTGTGCGTAAGGGAGTAACACTGCGCGCTTGGAGGAGTAACGTCATGCGCATCAATGAGTAACGCCGCGCGCGTGGAGTAACGTTGTGCGCGTGGTGGACGAACGCCGCGCTCAAAGGGGCCAACGCCGTCTGTGACTAGAGAACGACGTCGCATGAGAGTGAAATGAAGAGCATCGCCGACTGCGTAGCGTGCATGAGCAGCGAACGCCACTTGTTTTATGCATACTGCCATGCGCGCCACCTGGCCAGCTGCACGCCACTTGTCCCCAATGGGTTGCCACCTACTGAGGAGCATATAAGCCCTCTCCCTCCCCCTCATGCCATTTTCCACCTGCTCTCTCATTTTTTCCTTCTCTCTCCCTCTCTAAGGTAAGTGAGGGGCGTGGAGAAGGCTCCCTTAGCTCACTGTCAGCAACTGTGAAAGTGAAAGATGACTATGGGAAGAGGATTTGGGGGGAGGAAGCTTTGTGCAACTAAGGTAAGAGGATTTGGAAGTGTGTATCATAGATATTTTACGCATGATGTATGAGTGTGTAATAATAAACTTAGATCCTTGAATCTTGTGTGCTTGAATACATGATTGTATAACCTTTGTGTACAATAATATTGCTTGCCAAACATTCCTGTAATTTTAGTCTAGATAGAGTGGAGGGTGACTGTTTATCAACTATGGGTTGAAGCACACTGCTGTGAATGGTTTATGCTTCTGCATGTATGAAGAGTTTAAGAAAGAAAAGGGGGAAAATGAATTTTCAAGAACTATAGGTGCTTTTGTATCCAATGGTTCAGTGACCAACCGAGTCCAAATGAGCTCAAATTGGTCTTGAATGGAAGCTATGTGCGTCTACTATAACTTTTATTCTTGTGAAATCGTGATATTTTGCACATGTTAAGATTTATACTTCAATAAATAAGGCTATGTCACTGTTAACAGACATCAGAATTCTAGCCACTGTCATCTACCTTGCACAAAACTTTTGAATGACCAACAAGTGTCTAAATTCGTTCAAATCACCGCCATTTGAATAGTGTGTGTGTCCACTATAATGTTCATGTTAAAGCCATGTTCAAATTCTTCATGAATGAGAAGTTATACTCTCAATTATGTAAATAGGTCGCTGTGGACAGTTTTAGTAAATTGCAGAATTGATGTTTCTATTGTCATGCATGTTAAACGACCAAATGGTGCTCGTTTTCTTCCAAACTATAGTCATTTTAAAGATTTATAAGTAAGCTTGAAATTACATATTGAGCACTTTTCGAAATTAATCCTAATTTGAGAGTTACACGATTAAATGTGAAGAAATGTCACTATGGGTAGCTATTATGGAAACTCAGAACTGATGTCACTATTGCCACCAATTTTGATTGACCAAAAGAGATCCCATGTTCCTTCAATCCACCACCAATTGAAAGGTTTATGGAATACTTAAAATTTGCATGTAAAGATTTTCTTGAAAAACCCCCTAGATTGAAAGTTATGCTCATTTTACGGGGACTACATCGCTATTGATAGAACTTCCCATAAATTATGCATGCTAAGGTGTGAATGCCATGCAGTAAGTGCCATGTGATATTCAAGTAATGAGTGAAAATGCTATTTAGTAAGCGTTATGTGATATTCAAGTAATGTGTGAGAATGCTATTTGGTGAGCGTTATGTGATATTCAAGTAATGAGTGAGAATGCGATTTAGTGAGTGTTATGTGATATTCAAGTGATGAATGAGAATACTATTCAATGAGTGTCATGAATTATTCATGTGTTAAGTGTAAATGCCATATAATGACTACCATGTGATATTCTTGTGCTAAATGTCAATGCCATCTAATGAGTGCTAAATAATGAATTCTATGTGTTGGCAATGTGAGAGGCATTAAGTGCCAAAGTGATGAATGTTAAGTGAAGAGTGATTTGATAGCATGCTCTAAGCATGACCCTATGTTGTGTTTGATAATAGTGAAGTGATTCAATAACGTCACACACCAGTAACCCGTGGTGGTATGATGTGACTTGATAAGAGAGTACTGCCGGCAATATTCCCTAACTCCCTGTATGATAGGAGGGGAGTTGGGCGGAAAGTGTAATGGGTGGGTCGTGCCTCTCGAAATTCAATGTATTAGAAGAAGTAAATAGTGAATAGTGCCTTACAACGTAAATGCCTATCAAAAGCCTTAAAGCGCACTGAGGACTATGTGTGTGAGTGCGAGTGCATTACCAAATGAGACATTCATTGTCATTGCCATATCTCCCGAGTAATGGTAGAAGTCCTAAACAATGGGATTGACTTGGCCTAATGAATAAGGCTTCTACTTTGGGAGTAGGTGAATATAAGGAGTGACTGGTTATTAACTGAATGCGTGATTGTGAATGCTTGTAGTGATACTGGTTTTATGATAATCATGATATGCGATATGCCATCAGTGATGAGTGTATTGGAAAGATTGCTAACAAGATACTTTTTCCATTATGATTGCTTATAGATAAAAGTATTATTTATAATGCCAGAATAGATAATGTTATGGATGCATAACTTCTAGATCCTCTTACTGGGCTTTATAACTCATTCCTCTTTTTCCATCCCTGTAGAGTAGAAGTTGCAAGTTAAAGGACTGCTGGTTGGGGGAGATCGATCTGGTCGACGAAGGCTTGTACTTGTGAAGAAGACCTTTTGCTTGTATGTGTTTATCGGCAGTGGGCAATGTTCTGGGTTGTCTTTTTGGAACTATATATTTTTTGTAATTTAGGCCTTTTGTGCCTTGAACAGATGTACTATTTCAAGATGTTTATGTATTGACATAAATCTTAGTTTTCTTTTTACCTAGTTTCTGTGCTTGTGTTAAACTTTCTTTACTTTCTTGGTTTGCTTGAGTTACCGCTTTATCAAAGTAACGCATCACTCTGTCTTGCGTAGCGTCTGCTACCTTTAGATCACGAACTCGCACCCTGCTACTCTTTGTAGTGAACGGTAGGGGTTAGGGGGGGGGTGGGGTCATGACAAAATCTGAACTTCCGTAACTAAGAAAGAGGATCACCTCAATACCTTGAACACTTTACATATCTGAGAAAACATTATGATAGAATTGGGGATGAACCAAATAATGAGCCTAAGACTTACATAGAAGCCATAACTTGCTCTGAAAATAACTATTGGATAGAAGCCATGAAAGAAGAATACTCCTTCATTAACCAAAATCATGTTTGAGAATTAGCACCTCTACCTCGAGACCGAAAAGCCATAAGATGCAAGTGAATTTTCAAGAAGAAACTTAACTCAGAAGGGAAGCTAGAAAAATACAATGCTAGACTAGTAGCTAAAGGATTTAACCAAATGAAATAATAGATTATGAGGAAACCTTTTCACCAGTTGCCAAGTTCAATCCATTAGAGTCGTTATAACCAAAGCAGCCCATTTTGACTTTGAAATCCATCAAATGGATATAAATACAACTTTCCTAAATGGGGATTTAGAAGAAAAAATTTATATGATACAACCTGAGGCATTTGAAGAAAAGGGAAAAGGGAACCTAGTGTGCAAATTTAATAAGACCCTCTATGGCCTAAAACAAGCATCGCGCTAGTGGTACCTTAATTCTAAGAGACTTTGTCTTTGGCATGATTTATCCCTACCAAGAAGACTTTTGTATCTATAAAAAGGTCAGTGGGAGTGATGTCGTATTCATCCATATATAGATGACATGCTGATAATTAGTAGCTCAATAGACCTCGTATTGGAAACTAAGAAATTCCTTGCATAACACTTTGATATGAAGGTTTTTGGGGAAGCTTCATATGTGTTGAGCATAAAGATTGTAAGAAACAGAGGAAAGAGAACCATTCAACTTTCTCAAACAACCTATTGCAAGAAGGTGTTGAAAAAGTTTGACATGGATAAATATAAGCCCATGACAACCCCGATTGACAAGAAACAAAGTTTAATAATAAAATGTGCCCTAGTGACGACGATGTAGAGGAAATGAAAATCATGGAGAGAGTATCGTATAGAAGTGCAGTGGGATCCCTTATGTATGCAATGACAGGGACAAGACTTGACTTGTCTTTCATCATGAGCATGGTTAGCTGGTTCCAATGCAATCCAAGAGTGGAACATTGGAAAGTAGTTAATAGAATTTTGAGATACTTGAAAGGGATTGTGAACTACGTACTTACATATAAGGGAGGATCGAAAATCACTTTTCAAGGATATTCCGCTGCAAGCTATCAAGGGGATCTAGATGATGCGAAGTCAACATCTGGATATGTGTTCATGCTTGGAGGAGGGATTGTTTCTTGAAAGTCAAAAAAACTGGATATAGTAGCATTGTCTACTATGGAATCAGAATACGTGACATGTTGCTTGGCAGCCAAAGAGGCTGTATGGATTAGGAAATATCTTAATCTAATCAAGCTAATACAATATGGGGCTGTGAGACTCAACTGCGACAATACGGCCGCTATATGCCTATCTAAGGAGCTCAAATTTCATAAAAATTCCAAGCATATAAAGCCCTTCTTATATCATTTGCACAATGAGGTGCAGTACGGAGAGATTGACATCAATTATATACCCACCGAGGTGATGATAGCTGATCCACTCACAAAAGGACTAGATCCAAATGTTTTTACAAATCATGTAAGGGAGATGGGAATGAGAGAAAGTGAGGAAGAGAGATTGTAAGGTTTTCAAAGGCCAAGTGGAAGATGTTGGGTTTATGTGGCTTTTAAAGGCCTTCATGAAAAACTGTGTAAAACATATTTAATAAATAAAACATAAACTCAGTGGGAGTGTAGTTCTTTTGTGGATCATGCTAGGCAAATGATATTTGCTGATACTCGGACTAGGCTCGACGAGCTAAACTAGTCGAGGTTTAGAAAAACCAAAGATACATGGGCATAAGGATCTAACTGAGAAGGGTTTAGTAGGTTAACCCTTGATGAGGTCGGTGTATGCTCGAATGAGAGCCAAGGGACCGTGTGGCCCTTGCGTGTGATGAATAGCCTTTAGAGACTGGGCTAAAACCTCATCGTTATATCATCACACGACATGTACATAGATAGCCGTTTTGAGATTCGCCAATGAGGGTGAAGCGTGTACATATGCAAGAGATTAACCCTATGCATCATAGAGTCATGGTTGCATCATGGTCTGGAGGACTATGATTTTTGTCTCTAGGGGAGAACCTGAAATCCATAAACTGAGATTACGTCCCCTAGTTTATTGACTGACTTTGGTAGTCCAATCATGAACCCCTGCAGTGGACTGTCGGTCATGAGAACTGCTGGGTCACTTTGAGAAAGCTAAGTGGATTGCGATTCGCAGTTAAAGGTGGAATACTCTCATGTATTGATAATTTCCTAGATTTAACGGATCCGATTCCCATCAAAATTAATTAATTTTAATTAATTCATGTTATGTGATTTTTAGAATGTTTATTTGAAATTTTTATGAATCTTTTGATATTTTATTTTTGTCAATTGAATTTATAAATTAAAAAAAAAAATGAAAATTTCAATGTTTTAAATAAAATATAAGATTTAAATATTCTAAATATGAATAAAATATTTTCTAAAAAAATATATTTGGGATGCTGCCCCACCCATTCACGTAACATTATTTGGAAGAATGTTTATCCTCTTGGTTGGCTTATTTTTTTAGATAACTTATGTGATAAGATTGAATATTTGAGATATTTACGAATTCTTTGAATCAAGATTAATTGATCAAATAATTAAGGATTGGATATATTAAAGTATAAAATTTTTTTATTTGATGAGAATAGAATCATGTTATGTGATTTTTAGAATGTTTATTTGAAATTTTTATGAATCTTTTGATATTTTATTTTTGTCAATTGAATTTATAAATTAAAAAAAAAAAATTTCAATGTTTTAAATAAAATATAAGATTTAAAAATTCTAAATATGAAATAAAATATTTTCTAAAAAATATATTTGGGATGCTGCCCCACCTATTCACGTAACATTATTGGGAAGAATGTTTATCCTCTTGGTTGGCTTATTTTTTTAAATATAACTAACTTATGCGATAAGATTGAATATTTGAGATATTTACTAATTCTTTGAATCAAGATTAATTGATCAAATAATTAAGGATTGGATATATTAAAATATAAAATTTTCTTATTATATATATATATATATATATATATATGTATTATTTAAATATTATAACAAAAAAATATAATTATATTTATTTAAATATTATTTAAATATAATATATTAAATATTATTTATATAGTAGCACTATTCGAGGTCGAATCCATATCGGGTTCATATGGACCTGGACCCAAACCTGAATGGTATTTTGGTCCAATTTTTGAACCCGGATATGATCCGCAGGGTCTAATTTTTGGGCTCATACTCGGACTTAAGTCGGGTCATTTGTCAGGTCTGAGTCCATTGCCACCCCTAACCTCAAAGGCCGACGCACAACCTAAGCTCGAGGGCTCTGGCCCAGGTGAGGCTCAACATGTGGCTAGGTGGCCCAGCTTGGGTGAACTTCGATTTTTTATAAAGTATGTATGCCATAGGCAAGTGAGATTCTAACGTGAGAAATAATGATTAAGAGGCATCTTCGTTACCAATTAAAGCAAGAGCCCATGTTATAGGAAAGAATACATACAATTTTGGAAAAATTATGTTCGGGCCTTGAAAAAAAATACGATACTAGGTGACGATCCATATTTTCAAGTATTTGACGACAAGTCTAGCCGTATACCCTCTTTTTATTGTTTGTTAATTTTGCTCTTGATCCAATGTTACAAACATCAGACTGCATTTTTTTTGTTTCCAAGGCTGTTTGATGGTTTGGGGATATATTAGTGGTCGGTCCAATGTTCCAAATATCAAACTACTTTAAACTTCACTTTGGCATCGTCCAATATCGCTACTATTAGTCCGCTCTCGACTTCGAATTTTTTGAATAGTCAGATACTTGTAATACGAGACCACTGAGCCTGTTTCAAACTTTTATAGTCCATGCGGTCCTATGTTCAAAACATCAAACCATTTACTATGGGGCTGCGAAATGTTTGGAACATCGGGCTACAAAGCTTGCTTAAAACTTTCACAAGTCAGGTGGTCTGTTGTTGTAAATATCGGAACACTCACTATAGCGCTATTTGATATTCATAACATCAGACTGACCACTATAGACCAAAAACTTCTTTAAAAAAAAAAACATTGCAATGTTGCGTACATCGGTCTAGGGAGAACAATTTAAAATAGAAAAATAAAATTAGGAGGTTAGGAGTAGGGGCGGCAACGAGCAGGTGCGGTTGAACCCAAACCAGAACCCAAATACTATTTGGGTCCAAGTTTTGTACCTGGACCCGACCTTTCGGGTCTAAAAGTGTAGACCCATACCCGGAACCGTGGTCGGGTCTACCCTTCGGGACCTGGGTTTGGTCAGGTCCATTGCCACCCCTAGCCAAGAGTAGACCTCGACATAAAATACTTGAAAATATAGATCATCACATAATATCTTATATATATTTTCAAGTCCAAATGTAATTTTGCCTAAATTTTCTATGCATATTTCTCTCTCCTCTAATCCACAAACTTAGCTCTCTCTGTCTTTCTACAAAACTCAAATAGTCTCCGTCCTCACCCAAACTATTGCTCTCTCTCTCTGTCCCTTCAGAAGTCTGCTATCTCTATACAAAGACAATCTTACTAGTTTCTCTCTCTACACAAAGCCATGCAATCAGACAATCTTAATGTTTTTCTCCCTAATTATACACAGCCAATCCCATTAGGTTCTTGATCTCTCTCTCTACCTACAAACTGCCTCTCTCTCTACAATGGCCAAGCTGGCTCATTGCTTGCTTGTCTTGTTTGCTGGTTAGAAAAAAGATTAAGAGAGAGAAACTAGCAGGATTGGATTGGCTTTTTATAGAGGGAATAATTGGGGCCAAGCTGGCTCATTGCTTGTCTTGTTTGCAGGTTAGAAAAAAGATTAAGAGAGAGAAACTAGCAGGATTGGATTGGCTTTTTATAGAGGGAATAATTGGGTTGAGTTTGTGTACATGGAGAAAACTGCCCTAATTATATTTAACCCTAATTATAAAACTTAAAACTATAAAAACATTGCAGATCGAGTAGATCTATCAACATTTGAAAATTATGTGGTCTATATAACTTGTTACGAAATGTGTTATATTTAAGATTTAAATTTTTTTTTTTATATATTCATACATCTCGAAGTCATGATTATTAATTAGAAGGTATTACAACTTAAGCTCACTCTTTTCTACTAGATTTTTGAGTTGTACCTTATTTTTATCATATAATATAAGGGTTGCAACATTATATACATTTTTTTTTGTCATTTAAATGATGTACGTACATGTGGTGCTTCAAAAGTTTGTATTTTTTTTTAAAAAACATCTTGTGGCTCTTAATCTGTGTCGAATAATGCCATTGCACATATGCCCACGAGGATACAAGGAAACAACAAGTAGAATTGTCCCATTTTGTTTCTTATGCAAGAAGATGAGACAATGGAGAAAATAAAGAGAGAGAGAGAGTAAATTCAAGCATTCAGATTCAGGCAAGCTTTATAGGCTTCCTCTACAACATAAAACTTATATATTTCCCTTTATTTATCCAACCGTCCATTCTAAATGGAGGGCTAAGGCTAAGATTGCCTTAATCACAATATCACGTCTCTACACCATTTTATTTTTCATTTTTTTATATAAACTATTTTGACACCAAATTCCGTATGTCCAATCCTCTATTAAACTCGCACTAGCAAAAACTATAAAAAAAATATTTCTAATAAAATAAAATGCCCAAAATACCCCTAAAAGATCAAGGGGTATTTTGGTCATTATATTTTATCAAAAATTTATTTTTAATATTTTTTATAGGTGCACCCCAATGAGAAGATGGCAGTACAAAATTTCATATTCATACAATTTGTATAAAAAAATTAAAAATAAAATACTTTGAGACGTTGGATCTAAGATCAAACGGTGAGTAGCTCTCTTGATCAAAATTGGATGGCTGGATGGTAGGGGAAGCATAGATCTTCTTGTAGACACCCCATTTTAAAACTGACAAATTTTGTGGTTTTTCTGAACCCATAGGACTACACTATCCTAGTAGACCTCCAACCATAGTCCATTCTGCCTACCCTATGATCTAGAACCATACTGCCTACCCTGTGACCCAGAATCCTACGGATACGCTGTTTTACCAGAAAAATCACCAAAAATAGTAAAATAACTCTTTTTGACCCAAATTTTCTCTTGAAGCTTCACAAGAGCTTGCACTGCACGCGTGAACAAAAAACGTTCAATTTTGGTCAGATTTGGTTTGGGCAACACTGGCAGTGCCGCCCAACCCATTTTGACCTGAAATCGTCAGTTTTTGGCAGGACAACTCACTGATCAGTTCTGAATATGAATTTTCTATTTTGGGCAGTGCCGGCGTGGTCGACTCTGCCAGTGTCGCCCAGCCTAGACTAACCCAAAATGGATGATTTTTGGCAGGCAGTAGCTTGACAGCACTAGAATCTGCCCTGCATCAGAAATTTCCATTTTTTAGCAGTCCTGCCAGTGTCGCCCAGCTCTGACTGCCCGAAAACGGCAGTTTCGCATGCCAAAGGTCCCCCAGCTATTTTGGGCCAAATTTCCTGAATTTGACCAATTTTGGCTCGCCCAGACCAGAGACCTCAGAACTGGCAGATTCAGGCTGGTGATTTGTTGGCGATAGTAAGTTGCCCTTTTGAGTCGATTCCCAATCTATAAAAGGATATTTTTCGTGGCTGCTAGTGGGAAGGTCGGAAAAGAATTAGCTCAGAAAAGCCTTAGCTTGGAGATCCTGACTAAAACCTAAACCTGAGAAGCCTAAACCTAAGAAACCTTGGTTCTTCAGCTATCCTTAGGGCAAAAACCCTTTTCAACCTGACTAAGGTCTAGTCAACACGCCCATTCAACCAGGCTAAGTCCTGGTCAACATTAGGAGAAAATGAGGCAAAGAGGACACCGGTTCTGATACGGGTGTGTCCTCGAAGGCTTGGGAGTCCCGGGCCATCTGGCCTAGTTTGGTATACTTCTTTACTCTTCCTTACTTCTTTTTTTTGCTTTATTTCATTTTAATTAAATTAGACTAACTTTATTGCTTCTTTATAGTGTTTCAAAGTTCGGATCATGCCGGCACTGCCAATGATCTAAGAGCAGGTCTACTTGTTTCTGAGCAGATCTGGCCCCAGATCAGAATTCGATTTTCTCTACTTTCTCTATCATATTTTAAAAATCAGTTTGTGGTGTTCTGATTTGAGGGATTTTCTTATGAAGATCTCTTTGATTTTGTATCGTAAACACTTCTATGCTATAAGGGAAGTATAAAAACCTTTCCCTTCAGATTCACAGTTCACAGTCCTTGTACAATGTAAGAGAGAGAGACAAATGGTGATAGGATATAGAGCTGAGAATTTTTCAGATCGGGTTCAGAGCCACTTGGATCCAAAACGTATATCAAATTTAGATTCGATCGGATCGAGAATATTCAAATCTAGATTTGAATTTGAAACTATATAGGATGTGGATCTGAATCTGGATTCGGATCAGTTCCAATTTTGTATATTATAAATATAACTATAAAAATTAAAATAATTATATAAATTATAAATATGAATTAATAAATATCTAAAGGGAGTGGTTTATATAGGGCCAAGGCTCCAAACAATCAAAGTAAAGCGCACCTTGAAATAGAGTCAAGAAATGTGGTTTCAATACTGAAAAGCTTTGTGATAGCCTTAAAATATATTTTCATCTTTAATTATAAAATTTAAATGTTAAAAAATAGTATAGATGGAGTAGATCTATGGAAACTTGAAAATTGATGGTCCAAAAATGCATTACGAGATGCACTATTTTCAAAAATTGAAATCTATTTTTTCTCATATTCATGCATCTTGAAGTTGAGATGATCAATTTAAGGATATTTGGGCATCAAAACAACCTCTTCTAGTGAAGTATTTGAGGTGGGCTCTAATTTGATTGTTTATATATATATATATATGGGAAGAATTAGGATGGCCGGCTTGTTGATAGGTTGTGTGTACGCTCAACGGTCTTGATTTCCCATCCTCCATCTAACGGTCCTTGTTCCCTTTTCACTCTCTATCACTCCATCGTGCCTCTCTCTCTGTCCGCACTCTCCATTTCAGCCTGCCCCCTCTCTACTCTCCATTTCCGCCCCTCTCCCTCACCCTCTGTAATCCAAAAAACTCTCTCTCCATTTCGCCCCTCTCTTTGCCTCCTTCTCTCTGTCTCCATCTTCTGCTCCCTTCTCTCTATCTCCCATTGCCACTGCTTTCTCTCTCACCACTGCATCCTCCGCCCTCTCTCTCTCCCCTGCTACCTCTTCCATCTCTTTCTCTCATCTTCCACCTCTCCTATCTCTCTCCTGCTGCTCCGACTGCCCCTGTTGTTGCCCTCTCTCTCTCTCTCATCCTTGCATCCTCCACCTCTCTCTCTCTTCCCCGCTGCCTCCATTGGCTCA
The DNA here is from genome assembly GCF_000471905.2 of Amborella trichopoda. The sequence goes on along the minus strand of NW_006500355.1, from coordinate 427,682 downwards.
CCCTCCCCTTCTCATCCCTTCATTTAGAGCCAGTCCTTCCTAAATGGATAGCAGCAATTAAATCGACTGCAATTACCATCACAACCGATTCTCCAGTTCCTCATTAAATGGAAGTATGGCAACTTAAATTAATTATATTCAATGGACTTCGTATTATACAAAAATATAATTCCACAAAATTTGCTATTTACACAAAAAGTACGTGAATTTGCAAGTAAAATAGAATTTAGTATCGTGGACTTCGATTTAATATGTAGACCCTGTGAAAAAGGCATGTTAAATTCTATTTATTTATTAGTGTATGGGAATTCCCATGACTGTCATGATCAAATATGCCTTGAGGCATCATCATCTACTTGATGTTTAACAGAATTGTGCTAATCGACAAGTTATATATTAATAAGTGGTATACTAGAGAAGGATTAGCTGTATATAACACATGAGTTAGTATGATCAAAGGCATGGGGAAGTTATGTTGCATGGATACAGGTAACATTGGCAGGGTTAGAGGAGTATGGGACGTCAAATTCCTCATGCCATGAAGAACAGAGTTCAACGACATGGCCGTCAGGGAAAGGCGGAGGATGCAGGAATCAGAGAGAGAGGGTGTGTCAATGGAGGCAGCAGGGAAGAGAGAGAGAGGGTGTGCCAATGGAGGCAGCAGGGAAGAGAGAGAGAGGATGCAGGGATGAGAGGCAGCAGGGAAGAGAGAGAGAGAGAGGATGCGGGGATGAGAGAGAGAGGGCAACAACAGGGGCAGTCGGGGCAACATGATAGAGATAGGGGAGGCGGAAGATGCAAAGACAGAGATGGAAGAGGCAGCGGGGTAGAGAGAGAGGGCGGAGGATGCAGTGGTGAGAGAGAAAGCAGTGGCAATGGGAGAGAGAGAAGGGAGTGGAAGATGGAGACAAAGAGAGAAGGAGGCAAAGAGAGGGGCGAAATGGAGAGAGAGTTCCTTGTATTGTAGAGGGTGAGAGAGAGGGGCGGGAATGGAGAGTAAAGAGGGGGCAGAGAGGCAGCGGGTGTTTGAAATAGAAAGTACAGAGAGAGGCATGAGTTTGCAATATGTCAGACGGCATTAATTTAAAATGATAGTGTGAGAGAGTGTTAAAAGGGAACAAGGACCGTCAGATGGAGAATGGGAAATCAGAACCTTTGGACGCACAGAGCCTTTATACGAGCCGGAGTTCCTAACCTTTTTTTAGAGATCTGTGCCACACCCATGTATGTAAGACTTCAAAAGATCACTATTAAATTTGGCACAGATTTCTATAAAATAAGTCCCACACCCATGTGATAATTTTTTAAAAAAATCTATGCCAAATTTAATGGTGATCCTTTAGAGTCTTATACACATGGGT
>NW_006500355.1:414205-425325 GCF_000471905.2 Amborella trichopoda | reverse complement strand
CATGAATTTTAATAATTTTTTCGAATTTTTTTTAAGTCTTTATTCTGACCGATTCACCCGATTCCCGATCCGGATCGTCGATTCGCCGATCCGAATCGATTTTTTGGAAGCCCGATCCGGGTCACCGATCCGTTTTTTAAACCATTGATATATATATATATCATTTTGAAAAACTGGCAAATTCAATATGTTTTTTAAACCTTAGACAACCTTAAGACCATATTATCCTAGTGAACCCCCAAACCATAGACAACCATGGTCCCTATATGTGATCTAGAATCTTGCAGAACACCCTGTTTTAGTTAAAAAATATTAAAAAGAGCAAAACATTTCATTTTGACCAAAATTTTGATAGTCAACATCACAAGCGCCCGTAAATCACCCTAGAATTGGAATCTGCCAATTCTAAGCATATTTGGTCTGGGCGATACACCCAACCTGATTGCCCCAAAATGGCAGTTTCCGCATGCCAACCACTCCCTGATCATTTTTTGGTAGATTCATTGAATTTGGACATGTTGACCCCAAAACAACAATTCGGGTTGGAAAATCCATTTGAAATTGACAGTTACCCAATCCAGTCGATTTTTAGCCTTTAATAAATCATTTCAGGATCATTTATGGGGTTAGACTTTTAGACTTTGAAAAATGGTAGGCCAAATGTCACGATCCCGCACTCTGTCGTCCTCCGATTAATTTGCCCAGATCTTGCATGTTTGTGTTTAGAGTATTTTTTTAGTTTCGTGGTTTGCTTTGATTACCGCCTTTCTAAAGTGATGAGCGCATTCCGAGTTGAGTGGCATTCGTTACCTCTGGATCACGGACCCGCACTCTGAGACCCTGAAAAAACTTGAGAAGACCCTGAGAAAACCTTAGCTTTAGGAAAACCTTAGCTTTAGGTCATTAAACCTGCAGCCCTTAGGTTAAGAAAGCCATCCAACCAAACCAAGGCCTGGTCAAAATTTGAAAAGAGACAAATATGACACACGACATAAACTTAGCCGGTCCCGATACGGGCGAGGCCTCGGGAGTCCGGTCTGGTATTTTCTTATTTTTTCAGTATTTTTTCTTTTATTTATTTATTTTTATTAGAAATAAATTAGTTTTCTTATATTTTATGTTGCATTTCGTATTTAGATCAGAATTTGATTGTCCCCACTTTCTATCATATTTTTAAAAAAACGAGTTTATAGTTCGGATTTGATCGAATCCCATCTTAATATCGTCCTGATCTGAATCGTAAATAATATGTATATATATATATATATATAATTTAAAAATTGATCGCATTTGGATCATATCCACATATACTAAGATCCCATCCAAATTACTAATAGGATCCAAATTTTGGGTTTCAAATCTGGACCGGGTAAATTCTCAGCCCTAACTAGATAGCTTTTGAGTACAGATGAGAGAGAGGTGGCCAGTTGAGAACTCATCTTGTAGAGAGAGAGAGAGAGAGGTGGGTTGAGGTGATGGGAGAGTATGGGGAATATGTAGTGCTGTAGAGTGGAATGGAATCAAAAGTAGAAAAAGGTTGAAATTTATGATTAATATTCTCTCTCAAAAGCCTTTTTATTGCAAATCTTATCGAGTGGTGGAGGAAGCGCATCTTTTGCTCAGCCTCCGGACAAGAATGTTATCACCAAGGATACTAACACTCGGCTCTCGGACCGCGATGTATTCGACTTCTAGAGAGAGAATCTCTAGAGAGAGAAGAGCTAATTCAGAGTACTTGTAAAGAGAGACTCTATCCATTCCACTGTAGAGAGAAAAAAGAGGGAAGTAATGAAATTATATTAATTTTGTCGGAGAAAAAAGAAAAAAAAAAAAGAAAAGAAAAAGAAAAGAAGTGGATAGAGAATTTTCTGCTTTTTATCCAGATTCACATGCCGTACATTGTGCTCTAGGTTCCCCACTTTTCTCAAAGCCTTTTCATGCTACAGTATACGGAGGTCCTTTTCATTATACAGTTTTCGGAGGTTCTTAGGCATTTTTCTCTTTCTGGTATCAAAGTGCTTACTCAATCTTCGGAAAAGGAGTTGAGGTCGCGGTGGTCGCACCTCCGCATCTTATTCACCATGTTTTAAGTTTTCATTCTATAATAATAATAAAAAAAAAAGGTACATACTCAATTATCCTTGACCTTCAACCCCAATAGCCAAGGCCTAGATTCTTTACACTCTCTGAGTGTTTGCAAACTCGGCCGGTTCAACTCAGAACCGCGCACTCGCCAATCCGATTTTGGTGGGTTTTAGTGGTCTAACTGGGTATTTTAAAAAATATTTAAAAAAACATCTCCAAAAAACTCAAAAAATAAAAGGATTTCTTTGTAATATGTTTTTGAATATTTTTTCTATCATTTTAGCAAAGATTGGAAAGTGTTTTTAGCATGAATACTTATTTTTATATTTTTCTATATTTTTTTGGAAAATTCCAAAAATACTCCTAGGCAGAGATCGATTATTTAAAACCCAATTTTTTTTTACTACTTTTCAACTTTATTTGTATGTGCTTTTTTTTAATCATGTTTTAAATACGTTTTTTTTTATTTATTTATTTTTATTTTTTAATCTTGTTCACTCTCTCTCTCTACTTTTGCTTGTCTTTGTGTAAAAAGTTTACATAAGGTTGACATATTAAATTATAGAATTAAGGTAATCCATTGAAAAATGTTATTTTGATGTTGGAAAATATCTAATTGATCATCTTGACACTGAATTGTATAGATATGGAGAAAAAAAAGATTTTAAGTCCTAAAAGTAGTAACTTACAACCCATTACTTTGACCGTTCATTTTCAAAATTTTAATTTTCATGCGCTTATAGAGATGCTTCATTTGAACTATTTTTAGAGTTTATAGAATTAGTGATAAAAATAGATTCTTGCACCATCCTAAAAAAATTTTACTCCAGCGTTGCATCTCATGACAAAATTTAGAGGTGCACCTTAATTTCTTTGTTTAAAGTTGCAACTTTATGCAAACGACACCCTTTACATAATGGATTGTATACTATGATACTATTTCCCAAAATTTCTCCCTCTCTCGTGTTGCATATATTGCATATTATTTGTGATTGTCGTATGCATATTTGGTTTTTTTTGGTGTTTGTTATCTATCCAACCCCAACTAATTGGGATAGGGCTTGGATGATGATAATGACAAAGAGATCATTGCATGTCAAATTCGAGGGTTAAGATGTGTCACGTGGTTCGATTTTTTAATTTTTTTTACTTTAAACCTAGTCAATGACACACTTACAATCACCCAATTTAAAATCACGGACAAGATTGATTATGACCCCTTATACTTAAATGATTTGTATATTTTTCCTTTAGATATTCAATTCTCATGGCTGTGCCCTCACCACAAAACCAACAGGCCATATTACCACATCATGTTTCCTAACTCTTTTCAAGCATCTAGTATGGTTTATTCATAGCTATGGAGAATAGACCTTCTCCTTACACTTATTACAGATATGTTTGTGTTCATATTTCTCAGATGCATGGGAATGAGAATGGATTCCTGTGAGAGAATGGGCTTCATCTATCTCACACGCCGGCCGCCGGAGCCCGACTCCCTTTGGCAGTTGAAGTAGACGGCGGCAACCGGCAGGCCGACGTTGTAGAGCTCTGCAAACTCGCGAGTCTTGAAATTTTGATGCCAATTTGGTGGATTGACTGTATGTCGCCCGAGCAGTCGAAAAAGTGCAAACACGAATCGGTGGATCCCGACTGTCGGTCGAGGGTGTTCGTAGCACATGATCTGTTGCCCTAAAAGAAATAGATAGAGAGAGAGGGGAATATAATGCTCACCAAAACTTGCAAAGCATAAGTTGGGATACTTGATTTGATTCCCAACTTGCAAAGCATAAGTTGGGATACTTGCAAAGCATAAGTTGGGATACTTGATTTGATTCCCATGATTAAGAGGTTGAATCCCATTAATAATTAAATAATACCCGGTAATATGGCAAATCATGGTTATATACTTTAGGGTTGTTTATAACAAATAAAAAAAAGAAAAAATTTTCTAGAATCGAAATTTATATGTGTATGTTGAGGGGAGGGGAGGGGAGGGGAGGGAGAAATTTTTTTTTATAATATGCGAGGTGAGGGGGAATATGGTGGTGGTGACTGACTAGAGTGTAAAAAGTCCTCATGTCATGGCCTCCCTTGGTGGATGAACCACAGTTGAGGGCTTGATCCCACATCCATTGGTGACCTCCCTAGAGTTATAAATCACATTCAATGTCACAGACCTGTTAAAGGGGTCCAATACATCCCCTATTACCCCTCCAACCATTAGAGGATCCCTTTCCCTACCCATAACCACCCCTCCAACCATAAGAGGATCCCTTTCCCTACCCATAACCACCCCTCCAACCATAGGAGGATCACTTTCCCTAGCCATAACCACCCCTCCAACCATAAGAGGATCCCTTTCCCTTTCCCTTATTACCTCTTACAAACACAAAACCCAATTAGGAGATTGTTAGTTCACAAACAACAAGGGAAGAAGCAAAATAATAACTGCTCTCTCTTTCTAGCAAGTGGATTTTGTTTCTCCTTGGAGATGCCCACCAAGGCAAGTTTGACAGTATTTATATCTGCATGGATGAATTAAGGGACTGAAACTCTAAACAATAACTAAGGTGTAAAAAAAAAAAAAAAACACCAAAAAAGAATAAGCAAAAGCCTAGAATAAAACAAAAGCAGCGTGCTTTTTGACAAAAATTTGTGATGGACCATCATTCCAGCCAATGAATGTTGGATCAGCTTGGTACGGGCGAATGCAAAGCCAAAATGTTGTATGCTCTCAGGGACGATTAGGGACCATACTTTTCATTTGCTCCATCAAGTAAAACCTTGTTTAAAAATAACTTCTGGTGCCAAATTTTGGAACATTGATGAGTCTCAAAATAAATAAATAAATATATTATGAGTCAACGGGTGTATAAATAAATAAATATTTTATGAGTCAAACGGGTGCAAGAGCCTGCTGACTCTTCAACGTCTATCTTAAAGATCGATGTTGCATATGCACATTGGTCCGAATCACACATGTTCGGTGCCAAAAATATCTCCAAAGAAAAGCACATTTTAAAGTTAAATTTTTGCTTTTCATATGTATGCAGTTTGGCTTAGATGATGAATCCCTAAAATTTGGATAAAAATTCTATCTTTAAGGTAAATTTTAAACCGGGCCGCACGTGTAGTCGGTTGACTCATAGAAAGCCCATCCAAATATAATATTATATGCACAATACATGTGCTTGAAAAAATAAAGGATTGTATAATATGAAAACATTTATTTTTTATATAAATAGGTCACAATCATTTTTAGTCATTGGATGTAAAATCTACTGAATGAAAGTCTCTCACAACATTCGAAAAATTTTATTTTAGATTTTGTGCTCAAACAATAACATATTCTCAACGGCTAAATCTCAAATCTAACGGACAATGAGGATTGTGACCTCCAGACTCTATGCGTTAAAAGTAAATAGTCTCATTATATACATTTCCAAAAAGTAATGTCCTGATATTGCACTAAAAATGAAAATAATGTCTTAGCTTGAACATAGACGATCCTCCAATTTTTGGGCAGCTAGAGATAAGTGTTTAGAAATTCAAGATTCATCTCAATATTCTAAAAACATTTCTCGAGAGTTTTGAATGTGGTCCCAAATTGTTTTTTAAAAGAAATCATAAATAACTATTTTCTAGATGGAGCAAGTGTACAGTGTGCTCCCATGTAAATATCTACTTACGAGTGATGAGTGATGGTGGAGGCCAAAAGATACATGATTCTTGAGGCCATGGAAAATTAAAATGATGTGTTTCTTTGGAAAATTACAAATAACCCCAAGACTAGACTTTTTATGCAAGTTATCTCCAACTAAACTTTTTTTTCACGCTTTTTTTCTCCAAAATACACTTTTTTGGTAAATACACCATCCCCCAATAAAAAAGCTTTTTTGTAGACGAAAATACCCTTCTTGTACAAAAGAAATCGTTTTGATCAGATTTGATGTGGATTGTCAGACCCAAGCAGCAATTGTCGGACCGTATCATTGAATTGCCGGACCCTTGCATTTATGCCGGACCGAACTTTGAATTGTTGGACCCCTTATTCTAGAAAAATGAGTGCCATACCGCACTTTTCAACTGCTGGACCCCTTTGTTGCAAATGCCGCAACACCTCTCTAATTGTCGGATTCCCATTTTGTTCCAATAACTTGTACTGCCAGACCGCCATTGTTATTTACAGGATCGACATTAAACTGTCGGACCGCCCTAAGAATACCTCAGACCACCTTTACGTCGGAAAGAGGAGAGAGATGCGTGGGTAAAAGTAAGGGAGGCCAGTTTAGACTTTCTTTTATTATTTGGGTTGGCGGGTATTTGCTAGAAAATTGTATTTTGGGAAAAAAATTGAGAAGAAAATTTGGCTGGGGTAACTTGCATGGAAAGTTTAATCTTGGGGGTTATTTGTAATTTTTCCGTCTTTGTATGTTAACCCACTCCTCATTTTCGGCTTTGGGATTTTAAGTTTTTTATACAAATCTAAATCGCTTGAAATTTTATACATCAATTCTACTCATCAAGTCGCACCTAATAAAAATATTAAAAAGAAAATCCGTAAAATATAAATTGATTAAAATACCCCTACAAAGTTTTGGGGTATTTGATCAATTTATTTATTTTTATATTTTTATTAGATTCTACTATTTAGAAGAATGCACATCCAAAATTTCAAGTGATTTGGATTTATTAAAAAAAATTAAAATTAAAATACAAAATGGGGTCGTGATCGTCAGATCAGCCAAAATTCAATCTGAGCTTAGATAGTTATCTAAGCAACGTGGTTGATTATTATTTTCCTATATATAGGAAAATGATAATGAAATTTGAGATTTGAATTCAAATTTAAAACTTTCTTGAAATCATCAAATCTCTCGTTCTCCCTGTTTACCTCTTTTGTAGTCTCTCCAGAACTCTCTCGTTGTGCCTCTCTATCTCCCGCTCTTCTCTCCACACTGTTTTCTCTCGTGTCCTCCCCACCTTTCTCTCTACCCACACGGTCTTCTCCCTTTCCCTCTCTCCTCTCCCCTCACACCCCTCACCCTATCTCCTCTCCTCTCTCTTCCTCTCTCCATCATCTCCCCTAATTCTCTCTCTCTTCTTCCCTCTCCAAGCTTCCTCCCTTTTCTTTTCTTACCATTTTTCTTCCTATCTCTCATTGCTTAAAAAATAGTGGTGGAGGATATAAGATCACCAACAAGCTCAGAAGCTCTAAATAGCCAAATCTATGGGGCTTGAGAACCCCAAATAAGATCTAAAACTCAAATGGGCAACAATTAAATCCATTCCAAAACCTTAGGAATGCTAATCAGCTTTTTGGTTTTTTTAAACTTCCTTGACTTATCAGGTTTAGCCCTCTCTTTCTATATCCGTCACACAGCTCTCTCTCTAAGCCCCAATATTTTGGGATCCCTCTCTCTAGGCTCCTTCTCTTGTGCTCTCTCTCTCTCTCGGGTATCTCTAGGTTTCCTTCCATGGGTTTCTCCCTCTTTACTTCTAATCTATTGGTCTCCACCTCTTTGTTTATTTTCACTAGGTTTCTCTCTCTCAAGGATATCTCTATCTCTCTATTGTTCTTCCTCCTCTCTCTAGGACCCAACCCCTCTCCACTCCTAACTCAGAACTTCTAATGGTATTCTGGATATTTTTTGGATTTTTGAAAATTTTTTGAGATTTTTTAATTTATAAGGGTATTTTGGAGATTTTGGGAAAGTTGAGAGGTAGTTTGGAGGCTATGAGATGGAGGTAGTGTAATTTAGGAAGTTCAAATTTTCTATCTATAGGGCTAGGATTTTTCTCTCCAGGTTAGTGTTTTGATTTTTTAACACTTAAAAAATAAGTTTAAGATGGCTTTTATAGACATGGGGTAAACATGGGTCAAAAACTAAAAATTGGTGGGATGAAAATCAAAAGTATGACTCCAAGGGGTTCGATTACTAAAAATAATTTTGAGTTAGGCCTGAAAATTAGCAAAAAGGGGTCTAAACTTTCAAATTTTTTATTATTTGCCTTCGAGGAGACTTCTTTCTTCATCCACACCAAAACCCATCAAATCAAACAATTTTTCCACCATTTCAACCCAAATTTCTTCCATAAAATTGTGGAGCAACCAACCACGATCAATTTACAACAACTTTGAGAGAAAACGTCATCGATTCACCACGTTTTGCTAATTTTGAGTTTTGGTTTTCCATTTCAGGTAAAAATTACATAGCCATTTCTATACCGCGTCATTGTGCTCGAATTCGGCCGTTATTTGACGATCAACCAATAAATTTTATGGAGGATGCCGAGACTGACGTTTGGTGAAAATTTCGGCTCAAGATGACTTTGGATTGGAGAGATATGGCTATTTTATTTCTTTTTATTTTTGAAAACTGTATTCTCACAAATTTAGGCAACTTCTCAGTAGGATTCATCCCCTCAATTGGATTTTGATCATGGATTTCCATATATGGATGCATTCATTTCTGAGTTAGAAAAATTCCTGCAAAAATTTGGCTCGAAATGCCATATCGATTGCGACATATTGCTTTGAGAATGAGGGAAGGTCACGGGGACCTTAACACACCACTTGTTGCAAACCTCCAACTGTTTTGCTCGATTCGACTTTGATTCGGGTAGAGAAATCGATCGATCCATATCATCATCATCATCATAGCCTTTTCCCAATTAAATGGGGTCGGCTACACAAATCCTAGTCTGTCATTCTGCTTCATTTAAGGTCATTTCCTAGGCGAGATCATAAGTCCCTATATCTTTTTGGACTACTTCCAACTCGCACCTTTTAACAGGTGTTGTACTGAGTAAACATCACACATGACCAGCCCACCTAAGTCTACCATCACTCATCTTATCGCCTCTTGGTGCTACACATAAAGTCTCCCGAATGGATTCATTTTGGATTCTATCCCTTCTTGTCTTGCTACTCATCCATCTCAACATCCTCATCTTTTCTACACTCATTTTATTAGTATATTCTTTTTTGTCCGCTCAACATGTCGTCCCATAAAACAAAGCTGGTCTCACAACTATTTTATTGAATTTACCCTTCAGCTTCATTGGTGCATGACGATCACATAAAATTACATTTGTACATCTCCACTTCGCCCACCCAGCTTTAATTCTATGTGCAACATCTTCTTCAAGCTCTCAATTTTCTTGGATTATCGACCTATGGTATTTAAAGGGTGGTCCTTTTTGTACTTCCTGACCGTCAATCTTAACTATTTCCTCATCTCTACTCCTATTATTACTAAACTTGGATTACATACACTTTGTCATAGTCCGGCTAATTTTAAAACCTTTAGATTCTGGAGCATCCCTCCAAAGTTCTAACTTTGTGTTGATGCTCAAGTCTCAACAATCAAAACTATGTCATTTGCAAACAACATGTACCATACTACCTCATCCTGCAGGTGCCCTGTTAAGTCATCCTTAACTCAGACAAAGAGATACAGGCTCAATGCTAACCCTTGATGTAGACCTATTGTCACTAAAAACTCACTCGTCTCTCCATTAGTTGTTCACACACTCGTTCGCGTTCCATCGTACATATCTCTCACCAAGTCAATGTAGTGTTTGAAGACTCCTTTTCTAATACCCTTCAAATCAAATCTCGAGGTACTCTATTATAAGCTTTTTTTAGGTCAACAAAAGACCATGTAAAGGTCTTTTTTCTTCGTCCTACACTTCTCAATCAGTTGCTTAAGTAGGAAAATAGCCTCGTTTATTGACCTTCCTGGCAAAAAACCAAACTCATTTTTAGATACATTTGTTTCATACCTTAGTTGTTGCTCAATCACTCTCTCTTTGAGCTTCATAGTGTGACTCATAAGCTTGATCCCTCGATAGTTCGTATAATTCTGGATATCTCATTTGTTCTTGTAAATAGTACCACAATACTTTTCCTCCATTCGTCTGGCATTTTTTTTGTTGTCAACACCTTATTGAACAACATCGTCAGCCAGTCAATATCAATATCTTCCATGCACTTCCAAACCTCTATCGGAATACCATCTGGTCCAAAAGCCTTTTTTATCTTCATCATTTTCAATTCTTCTTTCACTTATGATATCCTAATCCTACGAATGTATCTATGACCTCTGCCCTCATTTATACCAGTTCCTTCTATCTCTATGTTCCCATTGTGTTCATCATTTAATAATTTTTTAAAATAAACTTTTTACTTTTTGTTGACGTGGTCATCATTCACCAAGACCATTTGATCTTCATTGTTAATGCATCTAATATGGTTTAGATCCCTACATTCTTTCTCTCTTATCTTTGCTAATTAGAAGACATCTTTTTCACCTTCTCTTGTTCTCAGTTTATTGCATAGATTATCTTATACCTTAAGTTTTACTTTACTTACTATTTGTTTTACCATTTTTCTTAATATTTTTATATTCTTCTAAGTTTTGATTGTTTCTATTATACATCCAAGTTCCTCCTGAACCGTCCAATTGTTGTTTCAGGCACTACTGAATTCGGATCTTTCTCGTTTTTGGCTGGGAGCTTAAATTAATCATATAAAAGAGACCTTTCATCTTTTTATTTATTATGATACTAATTTTTATCCACTGTAGCTATTTCCAGTGGTTCTTTAGACATTTTGGTATTCTTCATGTTGGAATTTATTTGGCGAGACATCGCCACTTCCTGAACTTGGTTTATTTGTGGCAAACCCCCAAATAGTTAGATTCACACTTTTATATGGATAAATAATTCTTTGCATCTGCAGAGTGTGGCTATGGCATAATGGCCTTCATATTACAATGAAATGAATGTGGGCAATAGTTTTTGTTTTGCTTTTCAATAGCATTTCATAAGAGGTATTTTTTTAATTTAATTTGAATGGTTCTTGGTTGGGTGTGATTTCAGGCCATTTAATCAATTTATTAAATATTAAAAACCACATAAATATCTTCATTAGTTTGTGGCAATGGTTTAAAAAACGGATCGGTGATCCGGATCGGGCTTTCAAAAAACCGATCCGGATCGGCGAATCGGCGATCCGGATCGTGAAT
>NW_006500355.1:395265-413237 GCF_000471905.2 Amborella trichopoda | reverse complement strand
AAAAATTACTAATCAATGGGTTAAACAAAAAAAAAAAAAAAACAAAAAAATACGAATCATGGATTACAAGAAAAGAAAAAAACATTTACGATCATGAATTACAAAAAATTCTAATTATGGGTTACAAAAAACCAAAAAATTCGAATCATGGATTACAAAAAAACAAAAAAAATTACGAATCATGGATTACAAAAAAATCGATCAAGTATTACAAAAAAATCTATCATGGATTACAACAAAAAAAAAAAAAAAAAAAAAAAAAAAAACCGTACGGACTCGCCGATTCACTGTCGGACTCGCCGATTCCGTACAGTGAATCCGCGATTCACTGTACAGAATCGTCCGGTTCTCTCTAGAACCGGACGATTTCCGATTTTTTAGGCGATCCGATCCCCTTTTTACGATTTCCGAGTCGAACCGGGCGAGTCCGGTTTGACTTGGCGTTTTTTAAAACGCTGGTTTGTGGTTTTATGGTTCCTTTTACTTCCATTGAATCCTTCCAATATATTTTGAAGCTGACAAGATCCAAATTTGTTTGTTTGCACTTATCGAAATGCCTTTGCTTATTAGTTTATTGGCAATAAATTATCCATTACTATTGTGCGTACATTGTTTCCTGCAGGTTTAGAATTCTACCAATAACTCGCCTGAGGGGCTTTCTATTTGTTTGAACAAGATCTAAGCTCATTAAGAATAATTAATTACTATCCAAAGCCCACAAAGTATCCCCATTGAATTCATTGTCCTGAGAAGTTGGACGAGTTGTAGCAGTAATTGTCTCTTTTTCTTCTTTTTTTAAAGGCAAGCAGAAGCGTTGGGACACTTATATTATTGTTGTGGGATTAGTTTGGGAAAAAAGAATTTGATTTCTTGGCATGAACATATCGTATATAAGATTGCTAAATTCTTGAATATCTGATTTTTAGCCAAACACTCAAAGGTTATACCACTTTTGCTTGTCTATTGTGAATTTTTACAAGATTGTCTGCAAAGAGATCATTTATTTTTGTTCAAGGAGGTCACAATTGTTCTTGTCTCTAAAATTTCAAAAAAAAAATAAATCAAACTTCATGGCTCACCCTAAACCATCTAATTTATCTAATGAGTGGGAATAATTTGTGACCTCCTTATACGAAAGATAAATGGTCTCTTTATAGACAATTGTTTAGCTTCAATTGAATGACACTTTTAAACAACAAAAATGGTGTTTCGATTTTCTCAAATCCAATTATGTTCCATATTGGGCGCCATCTCTCTCTCTCTCACACAAACATCTTTCCATTAATCACACTGGTCATTAAGAACCAGAAGAATAGTCATGGGAAGTGATTAGTAGATGTATTCAAGTTGTAGAGAGAGAATAGAGAGAGCTTGTAGAGAGAAAAAGTTTACAGCTTTTTATCCCGAGTCACATACCATACATTGCGTACCTGGTTCCAAGTCCTTTTCATGCTACTGTTTTTGGAAGTTCTTAGGTTGTTCTCTCTTTCTCATATCAAAGTGCTTATTTCGGGTCATGGTAGTAGCACCTCCACACCTTTCGCACCTCGTTGTAGTTTTCATTCCACTGACACTACACGACGAACACCTTGAAAAAACTCACACCTAAATTATTTGAAAAAACGGGTAGGGCCCACTAAACACTTTAAAAAAACTAACTACTAAACTATTTGAAAAAATGGGTAAAGGCCCCCCTAATACCTTTAAAAAACTAACTTCTAAACTATTTGAAGAAACAATAGGAGCCTGTCTTCCCCAAATTACCCAAAAAAAAAAAACAAGTGCCCACTGAATTACCCAAATAAAAAATATTTACTCAATTATCTTTGACATTCAAACCCAATAGCCCAGGCCCAAGATTAAGCAACATCAACTGGTTTCTTCACTCTCTCTTAGTGTTTGCAAACTCGGCCAGTCCGACTTAGAACCGGCTGGCCAAATCGAAACCGGGCACTCGCTGATCCCGTTTTGGTGGTCCAATTGGTTATTTAAAAAAAATCCAAAAATATAAAATCCAAAAACATAAGGGATTTAATGTGTTTCTTAATACTTTTTTATCATTTTGCCAAGATTCAGCAACATCATCTGGTTTCTTCACACACACTCTCTCAATGTTTGCAAACTTAGCCGGTCCAACTTAGAACCGGCTGGTCAAACCGAAACCGGGTACTCGTTGATCTGGTTTTGGTGGTGGTATTTAAAAAAAATTCAAAAAAATATAAAATCCCAAAACATAAGGGATTTATTTGCAATGTGTTTTTTAATATTTCTCATCATTTTGACAAATATTGGAAAGTGTTTTTTGTCATGAATACTTTTTTTTCCATCTTTTTTTAGAAAATTTTAAAAATACCCTAGGGCACAAATCGATTTTTTAAAAATCCATTTTTCTACTACTTTTCAACTTCATTTGGATGTGCTTTGTTTTATCATGCTTTAGATATATTTTTAACAGTTTTTTAAATTTTTTGATCCCCCCCCCCTCCGGCCTCTCTTTGTTTCCTTCGATGATCATTTCAAGGTACATTTGTTATAGTAATTTTATTTGCCTTTGTGTAAAACATTTATATAAGGTTGACATCTTAAAATGTAAAATTAAGGTGCACTTTTAAAATCCTTGAAAAGGTTGTTTTGATGTTGGAAAAATATCTAATAGATAATCTCGACGTCAAGTTGTATAGATATGGAGAAAAAAAAAGGAGATTTCAAGTCCTAAAAGTAGTATCTTGCAACACATTATCTGGACAGTCCATTTTCAATATTTTCATATGCTTATAGATTCCGCTTCATTTCAACAATTTTAAAGTTTATATAATTAAAGATAAAAATAGATTATCGCACCATCCTAAAAAAATTTTACCCGGCAAAGTTTAGAGATGCACCTTAATTTGAATGTTAAAAGGTTGCAACCTTACGCCAACCACACCCTTTAGATAATGAATTGTATGCTATGATACTATCTACCATTATTGAGGTAATTAGAGGACAAATTTGACGGCTGGGATGTGTAAGGTAGTTTGAAAGCTTTTTTTTTTCAACTTTAAATCTAGTCACTTATAACCACCCGTTTTAAAACCGCTGACAAGAGTAAGTATGACCCCTTGTACTTAGTCTGTATACTTTTCCTTTAGAAAATCTATTCTCATGGTTGTGCCCTCACCACAAAACCAACCACATCATGTTTCCTTACTCTCTTCAAGCATCAAGTATGGTTTATTCATAGCTACAGAGAATAGGCTTCTCCTTACACTTATTACAGGTGTTTGTGCTCATATTTCTCTAATGCATGGAGATGAGAGATAATAAATTCCTAGAGAGAATGGGGCATCATCTATCTCATACGCCGGCCGCCGGAGCCTGACTCTCTTTGGCAGTTGTAGTAGACGGCGGCAACTGGCAGGCCGAGGTTGTAGAGCTCTGCAAACTCGCGAGTGTTGAAATTTTGACGCCAACTTGGTGCATAGACCGTCTGTCGCCCGAGCTGCCGGAACAGTACATACACAAATCGGTGGATCCCTACTGTCGGTTGAGGGTGTTCGTAGCACAGGATCTCTTGCCCTAAAATAGATAGATAGATAGAGAATGTAAGAACTCAACGAAGGTATCATGCACTAGGCAGGTGCATGACTCTATGCTCATTCACATATATGGGCGTACATGGAAAGTGAGAGAGGGTGCAAAGTGAGAGCTGTACATGGAGAGAGAGAGGGAGGGGGGGGGGAGGGGGGGGGGGGAGAATATAATGCTCACCAAAACTTGCACCTGTGGTTGCTGGTATATCAGTAACCAACCTGAAGCACGGACATGGAAACCCAATCACTACAATGCTAATACTTACCCTCAACCCTAAAACACACATATATTTCAAACATATTTATTTACCAGTGCAAATATTCCCTTAGGCTAGGATCACTTGGGCTTGGAGCATCTGGGTCAACCATAACCTGCAAGAGATCCTCGTATCTCTTAATAATAATAATAATAATAATAATATTAAATAATAATATTATTATTAAATAATAATAATAATAATAATAATAATAATGATGATGATGATGATGATGATAATGATAATGATAATGATAATAATAATGATGATAATGATGATGATGATAATGATAATGATAATGATAGTGATAATAACAATGATCATAATGATAATAATAATAGTAATACAAACATTGCTAAGCATAAGTTGGGATAGTTGATACCAAGGGTTTGATTCCCTTAATTAAGAGGTTGAGTCCCATTAATAATTAAAGGAAAAAGTTTATATAAGAAACCCATCGTAAAAGGTTGTTTGGATGTCGAAAAACCCTCGAATTGATCATCTTGACATCGAGATGTATGAATATGGAAAGAAAAAAAAATTTCGAGTCCACGGAATAATATATCTTACAACACATTATTTAGACCATCCATTTTCAAGATTTTCATGTGTTTATAGATCTACTTGGTTCGAACTATTTTTAGAGTTCAAAATTTTATAATTAGAGATGAAAATAGATTCTCAAGTCATCTTAAGAATTTTTTATATCAAAATTACATTTATGATAAAATTTAGAAGTGCGCCTTAATTGGATTGTTTAAAGTTGCAACCTCATGCAAACCACACACATTATTAAATGACTAATAATATGGCAAATAGGATTCTATACTTCTGAATGAAAATTTATATGCGCTTGTTGACAGATAACATTATGGTTTTGATTGGACACTCGGTGGTGAGGTGAGAACAAGGTTAGAAGTAAATGCAAGTTTTTGTTTATCAAGTTATAATTAATGAGTGACATTAATAAAGATGTTAATGTACGTATAAAAATATATATATACAGAGACAAGCCAAAAATCTTGCCCAAAGAAAATTACTTGATTGTGCACGCACGTATGCAGAAAACATAGATGGTGCACAAATGCATAGAGCATAGGTAAAATACATACCCATGTAATATAATATAATATAATATATATATATATATATATAGAGAGAGAGATTTGTGTATAGAGCATCAAAAATACATACACAAAAACACAGGAAAAGAGAGAGAGAAAATGGGGGAGGTGAGGAGGGTTTCTAGGAATATGGTGGTGGAGGTGACTTACTAGAGTGTAAAATGTCCTCATGTCACTGCCTCCAATGTCAACCCTTGGAGGATGAACCACAGCTGAGGGCTTGAGCTCACATCCATTGGTGACCTCCCTAGAGTTATATATCACATTCAATGTCACAGACCTGTTAAAGGGGTCCAATACATCCCCTATTACCCTTCCAACCATTAGAGGATCCCTTTCCCTAGGCATAACCACTATCTATTATTACCTCTTACAAACACAAAATCCAATTAGCAGATGGCTAGTTCACAAACAACAAGGGAAGAAGCAAAATAAGATATATCTGTCTCTCTAATAGGTGGAATTATGCCCATGCCCACCAAGGCACGTTTCACAGTCTATTTGTATGTGCATGGATGAATTAAGGGGAGTCTAAAAAACGTTGCCTTGTGAGGCTCTGAAAAATAAACAAGGTAAATAAATAAATAAGGAAAGAAAAGGAACACCAAGAATAAACAAAAGCCTGGAATCAAACAAAAGCAGCACACTTTTTTGAGAAGAAGTATAAAGGAGCATCATTCGAGCCAACGAATGTTGGATCAGCTTGGTACGGCCCAATGCAATCTCTGCAATGGGTGGGGTCAGGCCGGACCCGGACCCGGACCCTGACCCAGACCCAGGACCGACGTTTTGATTCTAAAATTTGGATGTATATCTGGACCCAAGGTCAGATCTACCGGTCGTATCCCGGGTTTGGTTGGGTCTATTGCCACCCCTAGCTCTCAAGGACCATATTTTCCATTTACTCCATCGAGTAAAACCTTGTCTAAAAATTTTGGAACATAACATCATCAACCAAGCCACCAATCACAAAATAAATACAAAGGAGAAGTGTTCCATGAGCGAGCGGGTGCAAGAGCATGCTGACCCTTTAACGTTCATCTTAAAGATGGACGTTGGTTAAGGCACACGGGGTCAAATTAGATATGGATGGTGCCAAAAAACATCTCTAAAATGCACATTTTAAAGTTTACTTTTTTTCATATTTATGCAGTTTAGCTTAGATGATGAATCTTTAAAATTTGGATAAAAAATCCATCTTTAAGTGAATTGTAGAGGGGGCCGCACGTGTACATGTGAGTTGGGTGACTCATAGAAATCCCATCCAAATATAAAATCTTATGCACAATACATGTGCTTGAAAAATTGAAGTCTTGAGATTACACTTAAATGAAAATAATGTCTTAGATTGAACAAAGATGATCCTCCTATTTTTTAGACAGCCAGAGATAAGTGTCTAGAAACTCAAGATTCACCTTTAAAAATATTATTTTTTAAAAATATTTATTGAGAGTTTTGAATGTTATCCCCAAAAATAAATAAAAAATCCTAGGCATAACCACTACATATTATTATTTATTACCTTTCCAACCATTAGAGGATTCCTTCCCCTAGGCATAACAACCATCCACTATTACCTCTTACAAACACATAAACCAATAAGGAGATGGCTACTTCACAAACAACAAGGGAAGAAGCCAAATAAGATATCTCTCTCTCGCACAAAATACTATATTTCTCACTCTCTCAAAATAAGATCTCTCTCTAATAAGTAGAATTGTGTTTCTCCTTGGATCATGCCCAGCAGGACACGATTGACAATAAATGAATTGAAGGGTCTAAAAACTGTTGCCTTAGCTCCTGTACTTTTCCCATTTTTATTTAAGTCCTCTGATGAATGAGACTAAATAACCTTGGTTTGATTTTCGATTGTGAGGCTCCAAAAGCTAACCAAGGTAAAAAAAAAAAAAGAATAAACAAAAGCCTGGAATCCAACAAAAGCAGCAGACTTTTTGAGAAGAAGTGTAAAGGGAGCATCATTCGAGAATGCCGGATCAGCTTGATACATGCCAATGTAATCTCTTGTTACTTCTCCTTTTTTTGAAAACTCAACGGGTCGGATCAGGCCGGACCCAGACCCAGACCCGAATAGTATTCAGGTCTAACTTTCGGACCTACACCCGACTTTGGGTTCTAAAATTTGGACCCACACCCAGACCCAAGGTTAGATCTACCTGTCGGATCCCGGGTTTGGTTGGATCTATTGCCACCCCTAGCTCTCAAGAATCATACTGTCCATTTACTCCATCAGGTAAAACCTTGTCTAAAAATAGTTCCCAGCACCAAATTTTGAAACATAACATCCTCAACCTAGCCACCAATCACAAAATAAATAATTAAATAAATACAACAGAAAAGTGTTCCATGGGTCAGTGGGTGCAAGAGCCTGCCGACTTTTTAACGCTCATCTTAAAGATGGATGTTGCTTAAGGCTTAAGGCACACGGGGTCAAATTAGATATGAACAGTGCCAAAAACATCTCCAAAATGTACATTTTAAAGTTTAATTTATTTATTTTAATATTTATGCAGCTTGGCTTAAATGATGAATCCCTAAAATTGGGATTAAAAATCCATCTTTAAGGTGAATTGTAGACGTGTGCATATGAGTCGGTGGACTCATAGAAATCCCATCCAAATATAAAATGAAATCCCATCCAAATATAAAACCTTATGCACAATACATGTGCTTGAAAAAATAATGTCTTGAGGTTACACTTAATTGAAAATAATGTCTTAGATTGAACAAAGACGATCCTCCTATTTTTGGACAGCCAGAGATGAGATTCATCTTTATCTTTTAAAAATATTTATTCAGAGTTTTGAATGTGATCCGAAAATAATAATAATAATAAAAAAGAATCCTAAATCACTATTTTTCTAGCTGGAGCAAGTGTACAGTGGCTTCCATCCCATGGAAAATTATTCTTAAGAGTAATGAGTGAAGATGGAAGGCAAAAAGATTCATATTCTTGAAGCCATGGAAAATGATGTGTTTTTACCATTTAAGGGCCAACCCACCATGTTGCCCTTCTTGAGTGACTCCTCTTTTTTGGTTTTGGGATTTTGTCCTATGATTTTGGCACGTGCTTTCTCCTTGTACATAACTTTTTCATGAAGGCACAATTGGTGTAGCATAAGCTTAGCAAATCAGCACCTTTTAATGGTGTGCAAGGGTGTTTACTTTTTGGGGAATAAATGCTTGTTGCTATTAATGCTGATCTCATGCTTATGTAGCATAAGCCAGCAAATCTGTACCTTGTTCTGGCTAGGGGGTGTACTACTAACCAATGTTATCATGATCAGACCGGTTAATGAATAGGTGAGGGGTTTTGTTTTATCAAAATTAGTCCGACCGACAAAAACTAATCAAAATTTGAATTTAACAAGTATGTGACTAATCTATTTTTTTAAACTGGACAAGGCATCGGTCAATTGTCTTACTAGTTGGATCAACCAGTTTAGTCCAGGCTTCATAAGTATGCTGCCAACCAAGTTTGTAAGTTTGGAAAATTTTTCTTAGAATTTATGTAGCCATTCAATTTTGCATCTGACGACTTGGTTATGTGACCTTCATTACATTCAACAGTCTCGTTGTATACAATCTTTAGAAAATTAGCAAAAACCAAAGGACATGAACCATCCATGATCCATATCTTTTCCATCATGCTCCATATCATCTTTTCTCATTACTTCCATCCATATCCTTGGACTTCCCTCTACCCTTTTAGAGCCTTCTACTGGAACCAAATCACCTTTCATAACCGATATTATTCTAGATCGATATTGCACATGATCTGACTATATAAGTCTATTTTCCCTCATTTTTTGGCCTATTGGAGCTATCTTTGTATTCCCTCGAATGTATTCATTTTGAATTTTATCTTTCATTGGCATTGTAATATAATCATTTTTCTCTAATAGCCTTTTGAACCTGATCATTCCACCACAAGGTTTCCTTTAAAAGTCTTTTCCCTCTTGGCTCTCTTAAAACTTCTTTTGCCGCTTTCTTAATACACTAAGCCATTTCATTTTATACAAAATTAATTTCAGTTTTAGAATTCCATTTTCTTTCTTTCATCAATTTTTTTTCTAAATAAGTTTGTTTTCTCCATTTCCAAGTTCCACCACCTAGTTCTTGGACACCCACTAATGTCACTCTTCTTCCATCTGTTAATGCAAACATATGATGATCATTATGTCTTCTTAACTAGAAAGAAGAATAACCAGCTCTTATATGATCCTCTTTTGTAAGTTATTAATTGTTCATCTCTTTAATAAAACTTCATATGAAACAAAACCGATTTACAACCAATATTTCTTATTTTTCAATATATTGTTGTAAAAGTTTATATTAGGTTGCAACCTTAGAATATATAATTAAAGTTGCATCTCAAAAATCAATTGGAAAATATTGTTTTTAATGTTGAAAAGCCCTCTAATTGATCATCTCAATGTCAAGATATATGGATATAAAAATAAATAAATAAAGATTTTGAGTCTCAAAAATAGTGCATCTTGCAACACATTATCGAGACTGTCTATTTTCAAAAAAAAATTATGTTTATAGATGTACTTGATTTTAACCATTTTTGGAGTTTAAAATTTTATAATTACATGTGAAAATAGATTTTTAGATAATCCTAAGAATTTTTTACACCAATATTACATGCTATGATAAAATTTGGAAGTGCGCTTTAATTGGATTGTTTAAGGTTGCAACCTTATAGAAACCACACCTATCCTATATTGTTATTTTCTGACTTGCTAACTATAGTCAAAACTAGTGTTTGACCGATTTTGATCGATCTGACCAGCCAGTTTCGACTAGTTCGACCGGCAACACAAAGTTGGGCAAGATCTTTTGATATTTATATAATTTTAAAATATTTTACATTCTTTTATATTTTAAAATCTCTTTCAGTTCAACTGGAAGTCAAATCAGTTTTATCTGGATCAATCGCCCTCTATTTTGACAATATGCTTTGAAGAGGCATCAGTATCCCATGCTGGTTACGTGTAACAGAACCTTAAAAAGATGATCTCCTAAACTGACCATAGTTAGCAAGTCTCCATTTAAAATAATATTTTTTCAAAAAAATCTCTGTTTTTTTAAAATATGTTAAGAACTCCGAGTTTTTCAAAAAATCTTAAAAAATTTATATTTTTTTAACGGAACTGATGTAAATCCATATTTTTTCTTTTTACCAAAAAAATTATTTTTTTGAATTGACTTAATGTTATTGAATTTTGGTTTAAAGATAAGCACATTAACTATGGGAATAAATCAAGAATCGTGATTTAACAAAATATTCCATAAAAATTTCACCATTAAGTTTCCTTAAAAAAATGTACAAAAAAACACAAGCAATTTATTCCCCAAAAAATAAGATATCAAAACGATTGTATTTCTCAAAATAATAGGTAGAGTTCGAAGAAGAATAACCCAATGTAAAATCGTTTTTTTCTTCAAACCCAAAGCATCTTTATAAAGAGCAAGCGAGAGATTCAATTATACTAAAGATTTAGGCATCTAGGAAATCAGCATGACATTCGAATTTGTTTAAGCATTTTGTTGTTTTCTCTATGCATAGAGAAGTTTGAGTAATTTCATATTTTTATTTTATATTTTATATTTATTGGTGTATACAACATACCACTTTGGATGTTGTTATTGGATTTATTGAAATTTTAAACAACAAATTGTCAAATATTACTCTAATGACAGTAGGTAAGGCTATAAAATTATTGTTCAATGGCTTTAATATATCTATACAGTAATTGTAAATCATAATCTTATATTAAGCCATCTTTGCATATCCGATTCTTTCACTTCGTTTTTTTTAGCCAAATCCAACCTTATAGAAACCACACCTATCCTATATTGTTAATTTTTGGCAATCTGTATTTTTCACCAGATTTTTCCTTCCAACTTTTTGAAATAAAAACAAATTATTATCGATATTTTGGTTCACTTATATAGTATTAGTGCCCAACTTGCTAACTGTGAAACTGACAGGAGACAAGACCTTAAAAAGTCATTTAAACATTATTGTCAAAAAAAAAAAAATCATTTAAACATTCTAAGCATTAACATCCACATATTTATACATAGGCATAGGCAAAGGTAGGCCAAAGGAGCATGAGTAGGTATATATTCCCTAAAAAGAAAGAAAGGAGGAGGTTTTATAGTAGCACCTGTTCCTCAAAGGAGGGAAGTGGTGGGTCTTTGCTTTTTGTTTTGACGCGTTGAACGAAGCTACAAAACTTTGAAAAGACTATGGTCTCGGTGGCCCACAATTCTGCACTCCTTTCCTATCTTGAAAAGAATTCCACCGCATCTACTAAATGGTCGACACATATATGGAAACTGGTTCACCCCTATCAAAATAAGTAAAGCCGAACTTTATTTACATCGTTCACCCAAGCTTGAATATATTAATTGCGAAAAAAAAATAGGATTTGAAACTCTAAAAATTGTAATATTATGATCTACACCATTTTTTGAGTTTCAATTTTTTGAGTTTCAAATTCTATTGTCAGCATTGTTTCCATTACCGAAAGTGCTTTTCAGGTGAGGATTTGAGGCACTTTCGGCAATGGAAATCTCCATGATGGATCTAAATCAATTTTCAATACTGACAATAGAATTTGAAACTCAAAAAATGGTGTAGATCTTACGGATACATGAACACTTATTTTTAAGGCAAAATAGATGGTCTAAATAATTTGTTACATTATATATAATTTTTACAACTTAAAAATCATAATTTTTTTTCACAACTAATATGTTCAAGCTGAGATGATCAATGTAAAGGTTTTTCAACACTTGAATTGTGATTTTCGATGAATTAGGTTTATATAAGGTTGGGCTCTAAATTAGGTCATATTAATGAATATTGCATGATATAAACAGGTGGTATAACGGCAAATAAACCCCATTTGATAAACTATATGTGATGGACGGTTGAGATAACCGATTCTACTTTAAAATTATACTGTCACATACCGATGAACCTGAGATATTTTTGCTCATGTATATCGCCATTTGTCCTCACTACTATGAGTACATTGATTGGGATTTGAGGCCATGAACACAAGCCTTGACACCGTAGACTAGCTGCTCATGACTATTGAGAGTGGTACACGTGAAAATACTTTCGCAAAAATACTTTCACTTAAAAAACTATCTCATGTAATTAGATATGAGAGATTTTTTATACCAATTAATCCCAACATATTTGTTTACAGCAATTGACAGCCAATTGATGTGAAAAAATTCACACACCTAGTTACATAAAATTTTCAACTAAAAAATACTTTCACAAAAATATTTTCACACATAGCAAACGTACCCTTAGCATTCGTGAGCAACTAATCCACAGAATCAAGGTTTTTGCTCACAGCCTCAAATGCCAACAACTGGACCTCTATGAGATGAATGATTCACGAAAGATTTGTACTAATCAGAATTAGATTTAGCTATAATTGGACTAGTGATTTTTAATCAAACATTTAAGGCTGAGAAGGTGACTCGGGGCAAGTCCCAAAGTTCTGCATCCATACTCGGGAAGGTGCCAACCAACCCTACTCTGACAAGTCTTGAGCAAGGATCCAATCTTTCAATCACTAAAGAGAACCAAGTGTTTCTGTGTACAAGGAACAAGGGCTTTGTCCTACAATAGTTAACCATAAATTACAAAGGATCGAGTTTAGTTGATCCCAAATAAGAAGGATGAGGCTCAAAGAAATCGATTAGCATAACAAACTCGGGTTTGCCCTGCGACTGTCGCATATGCATATAAAATCTAGAAAGATATTCAAGTTCTGGAGTTCTCTTTTGTTTCTTCTTATCTCTATGAGGATTCTAGACAAGGATTCTGGTTCTGCTAGTTTTTGGACTCTAGTTTCAATGTCTTTTCATACTTCCTTTTTTTCCTTCCCTTTTCGGAATACTCTTTCTCACTCTCTATCTCTCTCTTTTTCATACTTCCTTTTTTTCCTTCCCTTTTCGGAATACTCTTTCTCACTCTCTATCTCTCTCTGGCTCCGTGACTTCTCTTTTATTTTCTCCATCTCTGAGGACTCTAGAAAGGGATTCCAGTTTGGGTGCAGTTTGTATAGCGCCTAGGCTCTAAACAATCAAATTAGAGCCTACCTTCAAATAGTATCGAGAAATGTGGTTTTAATATTTGAAATCTTTGTGATAGCCTTGAAATATATTTTTATATTTATTTATAAAATATAAAGCTTCAGAAATAGTGTAAATCCACAGATCTATGAAAATTTGAAAATCTTGTAAATCGACGGTCAAAAAATGCGTTACAAAATACACTATTTCCCACTTGAAATCCATTTTTTTCTTGTGGCCATGCTTCTTGATGTCGAGATGATCAATTTAAAGAATTTGAACATCAAAACAACCTCTTCTTGTGAAATTTTTGAGATAGGTTCAAATTTGATTGTTTAGAGCCTCAACTCTATATAAACTTTTCCCTTCTAGTTTTTTCCAGTTTTTGGACTAGTTTCATTGTTTCAATGCCTTTTCAGAGTTACCTTTTCCCCTTTCTTTTTCTGAATACTCTCTCTCTCTCTCTCTCTCTCTCTCTCTCTCTCTGATGTCCATATTTTTTAATCAAATCAAAGGAACACATTATGCATCTTTTTTCCCCATAAATAACTCACTAGCTTGATGTACACCAGCAATATAACTGGAAGTTCCCTTTAAACGATTTTTCTAATCTACATGAATAAACAACAGTATCTCGCATCACACGAAAATGGTGTCGATTGTTTATTGGGGTTCCACGATCAAAATTTGATTTTTGTAAATTAAGAGCAAACCGAATCCAAACCTACTCAATTTCAAGCCGAGACTTGTCATCCCTCGACAGTCTCCTTTCTTGTCGATATGGTCCTGAAGCTCAGCATCTTGTTGAGGGCACTTACATAAGCACGCACACTTGATGCGACAATATCCATTCCTGCCCCAGTTCCACTGAATTTGACAAAAAGAGTGAGACCAAGATACCCAGAATGGATGTATCATAATCCAAAAGGGCACCACCACTTGTTCCCGACAATGGAAGTGAGACTTAACGATACCTGTGATTAATGCTCCACTGGGCCATCAATGTTGATATGGACTACCCATCAAGAGGAACTTCTGGTGGATGCCCTTTGGATGACAATAATCCATTGTACAATGGTGAACAAATCCACAAAGATATTACAAAAGAGTTTATTAATGGTAAAACCTAAAAGTTCGATGTAGGGTTTCTCCAGTGAGTGCATGGGTTGATGTATGGTGGCCGTGTTCGGGGCGTATGATGACTCGTGTGTGGGCTATGGCATCAATGCCCTCAGTAACGGCATTCATGGAGTACTCCAAAAGAGTTACTGAGACCTACATATGATGAAAACATGAAAGTTCAGAACAAAAACATTCATTTTCACTGAGCAGTTGCTCTATCTGAAGCTATTGAGAAAAGGGTGTGGTTTGTATAAGGTTGCAACCTTAAACATTCAAATTAAGGCGCACCTCCAAATTTTATTATAAATATAATTTTGGTGTCAAAAATTTTTAGGATGACTTGAGAATCTATTTTCATCTTTAATTATAAAATCTTACAGTCCAAAAATGGTTAATGTTTTGTAAGATACACTATTTTTAGGACTCAAAATCTTTTTTTCTTTTCATATTCATACATCTCGATGTCGAGATGATCAATTAGAGGGTGTTTTCCAACCTCAAAACAACATTTTATGCTGGATTTTTGAAGTGCATCCTTAATTCTACATTTTAAGGTTGCAACCTTATATAAATTTTTTCCTTGAGAAAATGAGCAATATCTAGCAACAAAACTCAGTAGCCTGTACATCAACTGTCCAAGAAAAATAAATAATGAAAGTTAAAGTCGATGCATTTTTAATATGTTAGACGCTACAACTTATGACTAGCAAGAGATTTGAAATTTGACAAGCTGGCCACTTGAAACAGAGACAGTTCTCACAGAAGCAACTCATTGCATAAATTGAACAAAATAATATAAATAGCACTATGAGAAGGAACATGTTTGACAATTTAACTTGGTAAGCATGTAAAATCAAGAGAGACGGAATAAAGATGAAGCAATGCAACACCACGTTGCTGCCTTCAAGTATAAATCGCAAAATAATTCCCTGGGAAGCAGGAAAGCCACCCAAAAGGAAATAAAGATATCAACAACGAACTAACAGAATATCCAGAAATCTTTAGTCTTCGAAGGTGACTAAGGCAGGAAGTTATCCTGAATCTAATGAATCTCCTTTCTTCCCGCTCCACTGATTGATTCGACCTTATCCAACATGTGGAGTTTGGTAGGTTTCTCTAATCTTCCCTTTCAAAGTTATATTCCTTTGAGAGTTTCATTCTTTTAAGATCTACTTTTCCAGGTTTCAAGGCTTTGAATTCAGTGGATGAATCAAATCAACCATGGATAGGGATCAGTTCAGTGACTCAAGGTTGAGCATTATCCGAAGCCCACCATCTCTTTAATCTTTCTTTGGTGTTGAAATTTCCGGGAATTGAGATAGTACAAGAATCCAAACATGATTGTACATATAACTAATTATGAAGGTTGTACCTTAACAATGCTATCAATGGCTTTGTAGGCTGCATCAACTGGACCTGTTCCAACCGCACATGCAATATGCTCAGTGCCATCAGCTCCAATCAGTTTTACAGTTCCTGTTGAGAGGCCCGAAGTACCACAAGTGACCTGCAAGTTTGAGATATATCTGGTATCAAATATTGCACTAGTCATAAGACAAAGACGAATTTTTTTTATCAAAACAAAAAAAAAAAGACAAACCTGAATTAAAATTTGTGATCCTATCTATTGATGAAAATATGCTCCTACATAAACTAATGAAAAATTACATATAATAGTTCTTACCTGCAAATCACCAAGAGACCAAATAACTTGCGGCTGGAAAACTTCATCTGAAACCAACGCCTCAATATCACCATCAGATAAATGCTGCACCATTTAACAATTCTTTTATCAGGTAAAACAATGAATTGAAGACCGTAAAAGCTATTTGTCCACTATCATGCAAAATGAGCTTCTAGTTGAATTTATGCTTAAAATAACCATTAGAGAAAAAAAAAAAAGAACTCATATGGGAGGATGACCCTATAGATTGAATTTTTACCACTGAAAACATGTACAAGAGAAAGGAACAGGAACATGGGAAAATTCCATTATAGAAGTAGTATTCCAGCCAGGCCAATCAAGGAATGGCAGTGTCAAAGTCAGAAATACGCCTGGAATGACACTAAATTTCAACTCCATCACAATCCTACTATTTGAAACATCCAATTCATGTTTTTTATAATGAATAAAGACCCCTGAATGGAACAATAAAACGAGAAAGATGTCGAATCATGGTCCGAAGGTTTGCAAATAAAGACAAACGAATTCATTCAGCTAATATGCTGGAAGCGATTATTTTATAAATTTTGGAAAAATTATCAACAAGATCCATTTGCTAAGCTAATATCCTTCTTCACATGAAATTTGGGGAAGTAACCAGGGCCTTATCACATCTCCACAATTCTCTTTGTATTTTTCACAAGACTATTTATGTTACCAGGGCTGTAATGGCTTCCACAAAATTTCGACAAGACTAGACATGTCTCAAACTACGATTTGCATATGCACGAATGCCAACCATAAACATAGTAAACATAGTCTTGAAGTTGTCAACAAGCAAATACATAATTGCGCAATTGCCCCTTTTTATTACCATTTTTTGTGATAGCCATATAACATTTCAGAACTAACCCTTAAGTTTGTTTGAGTAAATACCACACATGCAATAAATTCCCGTTAATATCAAATTTTGAATGAGCAGCCCTTTGCATGACACTAAAAAAGAAAATGTCAAATTGCTCTAAAGTAGAAACCAAAGCTTAATTGTTTGGGCAGCAATCCAGTGTAATGCACATTTAAAGTGCAGGAACATTTTGATGTTTATTTCTAGCGCCACTAGAAAACAATGAAACCATAACAACACCAGATCCCTCATAAAACTCAAGAACCTTTGTCTTAGCCAACTATCTTGAGTAGGTGTTCCACAAGTTAGAAAAGTGCCATGGTTCCCTCCAACTGTAAGTATCTAGAAGGTGTGGCACCCAAAGTATCCACTCAAAGACATAATTCCAACATGAAACACAAATATTTCTGGCTAAATGAATAAAGAAAATCAATTTGATCTTGTTGTAAATTCATATCTGTTCTTCAATAATACATTCACATATAAATCCCAAAAACAGCTTAAAACATCATAAAACGAAAAGAGAAACCACGGAGGCTCAGGTGGCAGGTGTCATGATGTGACACTAATGGTGGAAAAAAACTTCCATAGAACAAGGCTTATTTGTCCGGTAGTGCTTCATTTTTCATTTTTTTTTCAACAAATTGAAATGACCTGGAATTTAGAGCGTGTATTCATAAAAAATAGGGGAATCTTCGAAAAATATAAAAAAAATATTTTACATGAAAAAAATTGACCAAAATACCTCCGAAAAGTTTCGGGGGTATTTTGGTCAATGTTTTTTTTCAAGGATAATTTTTTTTTTATTTTTATTAGATGCGTACCAATAAGATGTACAAGCCCTCCAAATTTCAGGTTATTTCGATTTGTAGAAAAAAAAGAAAAACAAAACACTATCAAACAATCGTGACTGCGCGATAAAATTTGGACGGTGATGAGGGTAAGCAAAATCACTATTCATTTTTGCCTATAGGCTTTGGAAGAATTTTATATATATATATATATATATAAGAAAATACTGAGATTAGCCCACTAGCTCATATGAGCTCAACGGCCAAGATTCAATTTGGGTTGATCTGACGGTCACGTCTTCATTTCGTATTTGAATTTTAATAATTTTTATACGAATCCAAATAATTTGAAATTTTAAGCATGTATTCTTCAAAAATACAAAAATCTAATAAAAATATACAAAAAAAA
>NW_006500355.1:356449-393273 GCF_000471905.2 Amborella trichopoda | reverse complement strand
TCTCTCTCTCTCTCTCTCTCTCTCTATATATATATATATATATATATATATATATATATTGCCAATTTAAAATAAGGGATTAAATAGACTTTATTCATATAGACGAGAGCCCTAATGAATAAGGTTTCTTTACGTATACATGATGAACATAAATTCTCAAATTATATGCATTTCCTTCATTCCCCACCCCCCCCCCCCTCCTCTTTTCTCTCTCTTAGAAACAAAGAGTTTGACACTGTTTTTTATTTATTGCACATTTTATTTTACATAATTTGTATCAATTTAAAATAACAAACTTGAAAAAATAAAATATGATTTGATTGGTAGAGCCTGTGATGGCCAAGCTGTGGACTAGTATGTATCGAGGCAGTTTATCCTATGCAAACGCTATTTGATTGAAGTATTGAACTGCAAGTGTAAACCAATTCGGGACAGTCTGCTATCATGATTTTGCTCACCAAGTCAGTAGTCACTATAAATTGACCATTGTTGACCAGTTAGTGTAGCAATGATTATAATCTCACTTACAAATGTATCACCATCATCTCGTTTACAGGTTCTAGCTAACCAAATTTGTATTCGTGTACAAAATCATCTCAGTGAGGTTTCATTGAGATCGATTCAAGAGAGAATATAACAGCAAAACAGAAAGGAATGGTAATCAATTAGTAACTCTATTGATTCACACAAACAGTATGACATAGATGTCAAACACAGTGGCTCAGAATAACAAAAAAAAGGGTAATTCTAAGAACATCCAGGTATAATACACTTGCCTTTTTTTTCTCAGCCACGGCTTTGAAGCGCCAAAAGACATCATCAAGCTTCTTTTCCCCCAAGTTGTAGCCAAGCTAGACAGGAAAACAATATGCATAAAACAGCTTCTCTAGCAAACTAGTAATGCAAATTTCAAGAGAACCACCCAGCAAATGGCTAGCTAACAACATGCCAAAAACACTATAAAAAATTACCTGTACAAGTCGAGACTTCAAGGCATGACGTCCACTGTATTAATTGACACGTACAACAATATCAGCAGATATAGATGTACGAACTCCTTATCAATGTGATTTAACGACCACGATATATAGGATAGCACATATGAAAGTTTTATCATTTTTAGATGAGATCCATAAATTTCAATATAAAAAAAAATTTAAAAGTATTAAATATTTCTAAAATTTTACATAATAAAATTTACTCCAACCTAAATCACTGAAACTGTCATGTTTTCCAATGATTCCCACTGTATCCACAAAATCACCAGCCTTTGTGACATCGTTGGTGGGAAACTTGGATTTCCAAATTCAAATTCTATACCATCGATAGGGCACATTCTGTTTGAAGGCATTCACGTGCTTTCAAAGAATACCCAACTTTACAACACCTCATTAAGTATTTCAATGTAAAAGGATTTCATGCATCCGTTTGTTCGCATAGTCACAGTCCATAGTCAAGGAGCTAGCATATCAAAATTCCTTTTCCATAAACACTACAATATATGATTCCCCACTTTCGACTAAAAATAAGACTCGGTAAATTAATAAGCACAAATTCCTATTCCCTAAAAGGGTCCTACTCCTACCCATAAAAAACACGAGTCCAAGACCAACATAATCTGTTCTATTTCTCTTTAAATTAAAGATTACATTGAATAATGTTGGCAACTCTTGCTCAATATTTTCACTTTTACCTCCATTGTGATTCTTCACTCAAAGCTTATAGTTTGTTCTCCAAACGAGAAAATTGATTGCCAAAATGCATCCATAGAATGACCTTACTGCTGATGATACTTAGAATTCGACAAAACTTAACTGCTTGCAACGAGATGGAACCAAGAATACGATTTAATCAAGACATTAAATTCAATTCGCTTATCTCATGCCCTCTTTTGGATACTCCAAGAAATTCAAGGCTCATGATACTTGAAGAAAAAACACCATGAGTTTCTTCTAATGTATAAAACTTGTTTTTTAATTAAGAAGAAGTTGGATTCGAATCTGGATAGAGCCAAGCAATTGTCAGCTCTGAAAAAAAATTGTTGTGACACTATGATTTAACTTCAAAGATTTTGTGGAGAACCTCTAATAAAAAGCAATGTAACCAAAGGTATGGAGAAAGAATCCACACTAGCCATGAAATCAACACTTGCATACAATACATGCAAATACAAGTCAACTAGCATGGCACCCATGCAATGCCAGGTTAAGTAAAATATTCAGCAAATATATAGAAGTAATTCAATTCTTAGTAATTAAGCCAATTATCAAACTTAACATGAAAATTATCAAATTTTACTGAAGAGTATTTTCTTATTTGATTAAATCATGCTCCTGTTTTGGATATGGAAATTGACTTCACCGAGGTGAAAACACTTTAGTTACAGATAACAACATGTTTGGCCCAACTTCAGCCAAAAAGGCCAAAATTGGCACCAGTCAAATATTTGAACTTCACATATAATGGCGTTGGAGTGATGTGAAAAAAGAAATTTCGATAAGGAAAGTTGGTGGAGTGATGAGGTCTAGAAGGCCATTAGCGAAAAACGATCATGATATAAAACTTGGCAGTGTAATAGAAACGATCTAAACTTAGAAGGATATAAAAATGCTAAGAAAAATGCTAAACAAATAGTAAGTTAAGCAAAAATTAAGGCATATGATAATCTATACAATAAACTAGGAACGAAAGAAGGTAAAAAAAATGTATTCCAATTAGCAAAAATAAGAGAGAAAAAATATAGGGATCTAAACCATATTAAATGCATTAAGAATGAAGATCAAAAGGTCTTGGTGAAGGATGACAAGGCCAACGAAAGATGGAGAGTTTATTTTAAAAAATTATTAAATGACGAACAAAATGGGAACATAGCTATAGAAAGAACTGTTGGTATAAATGAGAGCAGAGGTCATAGATACATTCGTAAGATTATGATGTCAAAAGTGAAATAAGCTTTGAAAATGATGAAGATAGGAAAGGCTTTAAGACCAGATGATATCCCGATAGAGGTTTGGAAGTGCATGGGGGAGATTGGCATTGACTGGCTGATGAAACTATTCAACAAGGTGCTGAGAACAAAATAAATGTCAGACGAATGGAGGAAAAGTATTGCGGTACTTATTTACAAGAATAAATGAGACATACAGAATTGTGCAATCTACTGAGTGATCAAGCTTATGAGCATATTATGAAGCTTTGGAAGAGAGTGATTGAGCAACGACTAAGGCATGAAGCGAGTGTATCTGAAAAACAATTTGGTTTTAGGCCAAGAAGGTTGACAACCAAGGCTATTTCCTACTTAGACAACTAATTGAGAAGTTTAAGGCAAAGGGAAAAGACCTCCACATGGTCTTTATTAAACCTAGAGAAAGCTTATGATAAAGTAGCTCGAGATTTGATTTGGAGGTTGTCGGAAAAGAAAAGAGTCTCTAGACACTACATCGACTTGGTGAGAGATATATACGATGCAGCGCTAACTAGTATGCGAACAACTACTGAACAGACAAGTAAGTTTTCAATGACAATAGGTCTACATCAAGGATCAGCATTGAACCCGTACCTCTTTGTCTTAGTTATGGATGACTTAACTAGGCACCTACAGGATGAGGTACCGTGGTGCATGTTGTTCACAGATGACATAGCTTTGATCGATGAGACCCGAAACGGCGTCAATACAAGTTAGAACTTTGGATGGAAGCTCTAGAATCCAAAGGTTCTAAAACTAGCCGGACTAAGACAGAGTATATGAAATGCAAGTTTAGTAGTAATAGGAGTAGAAATAAGGAAATAGTTAAGATTGATGGCCAGGAAGTACAAAAAAGACCCCACTTTTGATTCCTTGGGTCGATAATCTAAGAAAATAGAGAGATTGGGGAAGATGTGGCACATAGAATTAGAGCTGGGTGGGTGAAGTGGAAATGTGATCGCCGCATACCAATGAAGTTGAATGGTAAGTTCTATATGACAGTTGCGAGACCAGCTTTGCTTTATGGGGCAGAATGTTGGGCGGACAAAAAACAATACACCAATAAAATGAGTGTAGCAAAGATGAGGATGTTGAGATGAATGAGTGGCAAGCCAAGAAGGGATAGAATCCGAAATGAATCCATTCAGAAAATTTTAGGTGTGACACCAATAGGCGATAAGATAAAAGAGAGTAGACTTAGGTGGGCTGGCCATGTGTGGCGTCAAACCAGTACAGCACCTGTTAGGAGGTGCGAGTTAGTTCAAGTGGAAGGATTGAAAAGGGTAAGGGGTAGGCCAAAAAGGACGTGGTAGGAAGCAGTCCGAAAAGATATAGGGACTTATGGCCTCACTGAGGGTATGGCCTTTAATAGAGCAAAATGACAGATCAGGATTCATGTAGTCGACCCCAATTAATTGAGAAAAGGCTATAATGATGATGATGATGATATAACGGTGTTCACATTTTAGAAAATGCCAATTTTTTGCTCTTTTTAATGTAGTCTCTTAGGAGATTGATAGACCTAATTTAGTTTAAATCTAAATTAAATATTCTCAAACAACATGCAAAAACATATTTGTCTTTTAGATATTTAAAATTGATTGGAAAAAGCAACTATTATTTTAAGAATGGTTCATCTGTTGTGTGTCATAGTGATTGGATAGTGGAAATGACATGAATCCTACTATTAGTAAGATACAGGTATCAGAGTATTTCCTCCTTGTTCATAAAATTAAATTTCAAAAAAATTACATTATCTTCAAAATATCCTATAAACCTATAGTCATGTATGGATTACGAACTCAATCATTCACTTAAAAGAATGGCATAACCGAGAGTCGTTTATGATGTATCTCAACAAAATAGGATACTAGAACATAAGGAATTTTTTTTAATTATTTGAAAGCTTGGACAATCCTCTAAATATTTTAACTGGACAAGTAAAACTATTACTAGTTCAAAAAATGGACAACAATTACTAATTCAAAACGGCAAAATTTGGGATATTAAAAAATAAGGGAGTTTTTCTTTAATTTCAAATTTGGAATACATATCTTTTAAAAAAAATGTGCAAATTTCTTTTCGATCAAAATTGGTGATTTTCTATTTTTATTTTTAAAATTTAATTAACATCATTGCTTAATTAACATCATTGTTGCAGTTGTTAGCAATCCTGAATCCCAAAATTCAATTAACACGATTTTTAGTGTTTTGTTTATAAAAAGAATAAATCACCATATTATGCGTAATTGTACTATTTTCCTTTTTATTGAAAATCCAGATGTGCTTTATTTTAAATTCCATCCTGTTATAATGGATAATCTTGATCTGTTTTATATACATCTTCATGCAAACAAAGCACTTTATAAAGATTAAATTTCTAATATTAATACTTTTTGTTATAGGAAATACGGAAATATACAAAGAATTCCCATTTTATTATCGAAGTTTAAAAATGGAAAAATGGTCCCTTATAGTTCATATTTTACTCTCAAGTCCCACTTTTCGAGATCGCATATTGTATTTTAATTTTTGTTCTATATATCAGATTAAACTCAAATTTTGGACAACGCACTTGTATAAAATCATCATCATGTCAGAGCTTTTTCCCAACTAATTGGGTCGGCTATGCACTTATATAAAATAAAAAGACTAATTTGAAAGAAATAAAATGACCAAAATACCTCCTGAAACTTGTAGGTTTGTTGAATTAATTTTATTATATTTTTACAAGTGCATGATGGTGAGAGGAATGAATGTAAAATTTGAGGAACTGTTTTCAAGTTATGGCAATAGAATAAGATTTTCCTGTACATTTCCCTAAGAAATAATAATTACTGTATACAGTGATTTCAAACACAGACTATGGTCTGGACTCACTAGGGCCCCCAAGTAAGCCGATCCTGTTTAAATAAAAAACAATGTGAAAATACTGGACTCGGGCAAGTCTTATGTTTTAAAATGGACTCGCTAGAGTCCCCAGGCAAGTTGACATGGGCGAGTCCCAAGTCAACTTGGAATGTCACCTACCATATAATTCTTGGTCAAACATTGCCCAAACAGTCCACAAAATAAAGAAGTTACATGTCAAGAGAGAAAGAAATTGATTGGATGGAATAGAAGGTGAGAAGTATGAGAAAATTGTAGTACAACAACTTGGATAGAAAGAAAGGTGTATAGAAAGTGAGGAGATTAAAAGAATTTGGATATAAAGAGAGGAGATTTTGATTTACCAGGGAGAGAGAAAGGCAAATTGGAGTGGAGGTGTCAGGGAAGAAAAAATAAGTGATAACCAGGGTTCAAGATGAGTGCTAGTAGAACATAACCAGTATGCAATGACAAGGGAAAAAAGAACATATAAATATAGGTAAGCCACAAAAGAAATAAAGAATGACTGGCAACCTGACATAGGTTGATCACGTAAAATGTCAAATAACAAACATAAGGAATTAATAGCACCTAACTAGAGGGAAAAGAAATTTTAGGAGAAACTAGAGGAAAAAGAAATTTCGACAAAGAAATCTGGTGGTGGAGTGAGGGGGTTCAGAAGGATATTAGCGAAAAACGATCATATTATAAAGCTTAAAAATGTAATAGACATGATCAAAACTTAGAAGAATATAAAAAATGCTAAGAAAAATGCTAAGAAAATAATAAATAAGGCTAAACTTAAAGCATATAATAATCTATGCAATAAAGTGCGGATAAGAAAAGGTGAAAAAGAAGTCTTCAAACTAGCAAAAATGAGAGCGCAGAAATATTCGGATGTAGATCACATTAGATGCACTAAGAGTGAGGATCAAAGAATCCTGGTGAAAGATGACAAGGTCAACAAGCGGTGAAGAATTTATTTTTAAAGATTGTTTAATAACAAACACTATGAAAACACAACGTTAGGAGGAACCCTTGACATAAATGAGGGCAAAGGTCATAATTACATTTGTAAGATTAGGATATCTGAAGTGAAAGAAGCTTTGAGAAAGATGGAGATAAGAAAGGCTTTAGGACCAGATGGTATCCTGATAGAGAGGTTTGGAAGTGCATGGGGGAGATTGACACATGCTGGCAGTTGGCTTAGCAAGTTGTTCAACAAGGTATTGAGAACAAAGAAAATACTAGACAAATAGAGAAAAAGTATTATGGTACCTATTTACAAGAACAAAGGAGACATGCAGAATTGTACGAACTATCGAGGAATAAACTTATGAGCCACACTATGAAGCTGTGGGAGAGAGTGGTTGAACAATGACTAAAGCGTGAAACGCGTATGTAACAAAACCAATTCGATTTTATGTCAGAGAGGTCAACTATTGAAGCCATTTTCCTACTTAGGCAACTAATTGAGAAGTT
The DNA here is from genome assembly GCF_000471905.2 of Amborella trichopoda. The sequence goes on along the minus strand of NW_006500355.1, from coordinate 385,958 downwards.
CAGGGCAAAAGAAAAAGACCTCCACATGGTCCTTATTGATTTAGAGAAAGTATCTGAAAGGGTACCTAAAAATTTAATTTGGTGGGTGTTGGAGAAGAAATGAGTCACCAGAGGCTATGCTGACATAGTGAGATATATATGTGGGAGTGCTAACTAGTATGCGGACAACCAGTGGAAAGACAAGTAAATTCTCAGTGATAATAGGCTTACATCAGGGTCAGCGCTAAGCCCATATCTCTTTGCTTTGGTAACGAACGAGTTAACCAAGTAGCTACAAGATGAGATAACATGATGTATGTTATTCACGGATGACAGTTTTGATCAATGAGATTAGCGACGGCATCAACACAAAGTTGGAACGTTAGAGGGATGCTCTACAATTTAAAAGTTTCAAAATTAACCGGATTAAGACAATAAATGAAATGCAAGTTTAGTAATAATAGGAGTAGAAACGAGGAAGTAGTTAAGATTGATGGTTAAGAAATACCTAAAAGCGATTGCTACTCATATCTAGGGTCGATAATATAGGAGAATGGAGAGATTGAGGAAGATATCGCACATAAAATTACAGCTGGATGGGCAAAAGTAGAGATGTACATCCGGAGTTATATGTGATCGTTACGTATCATTGAGATTGAAGTGGAAGTTCTATAGGATGCTTGTAGGACCAGCCTTGCTTTATGAGACGGAATGTTGGGCGGTCAAGAAACAACACATCCATAGGATGAGCATAGCTGAGATGTGGATGTTGAGATGGATGAGTGGCAAAACAAGAAAGGATAAAATTCAAAACGAATACATACAAGAGAACTTAGGTGTGACTTCAAGAGGTGCAATTTGGTTCAAATGGAAAGCTCCGAATGGGCAAAGGGAAGGCCCAAAAGGACATGGATAGAAGCAGTGAGGAAAAATATAGTGACTTTTGGTCTGCCTGAGGTTATGGCCCTTGATAGAGAAGAATGAAAGAACAAGATTCATATCAACGATACCAAATAATTAGGATAAGGCTTGGATAATAATGATGATGATGAATTAATAGTACCTAACATATATTGCAGTTTACAAGTAAATAGCACTTGCCATCAATAGTACATGAGTCATTCTATGACAATGATGAGCAATATGCATTTTTCCTATCAATGTCTTAAATAGTTTTCGACACGAGAACCTGCCAATGCTACAAAGTCATCTCATACTAAAAGCTCATACTAAAAGGTGTGGGCAGTAGAAAATCAAAGAACAATGCCCATCTCCCCTCCACTGCTTGTTGATAGCATCCCGATTAGATTTTTACATCCCTTAAGCTCCTTTTGAGTGGACGTCTAGATGCTCCAGACCACATCGCAACAAGTGAAAGATGGCAGAACTCATAAAACCTTTATTGCACTTATTTCATTTGCGGCCACAGCTTGTTCCCTTTTCATCTCTATAATATTTGGTTGCCCAATAAAGCAATTTGGAACCTCAACAACATGAAAATGTACCATACATTTACAACAAGAAAAATTTTCCTTTGCCATGTAAATATTTTGTGATCTCGCTTTTTTTTATCTAAGGCTTTAGATAAAACATGGTCGCATGATTTATAGACAATGGCATACCTTGATTAGTTTGATAGTCAATACGGCAAGTGATGGTAGCCCCTTTTCTCCTAAGTAGCCTTAGATCAGAGAAGGCAGATAGGAGCCTTTAGAGCTTGGCAGTTGTTCCTTAGTTAAATTGGATTTCGCCTCTCATCGCAAGCCTTTGGGTTTAATCTAAGATAGTCTCAGACAGCTCGATTGGTCGAGACTGCAATTGTTTGGGTAGTAGTTCCATACTCACAGCTAGTGAAGTAGTTGAGCCTCAAAAACCTAATTACCTTTACCAGGATAAAAGAAAGTTTGAAAGAAACTGGCATCCTTGCACCAACCTAACAGAAAACAAACTGGTATCCTTTGAAACACACAAGTTACTGCCTGGATATCATCAGCCAGACATTTATTGCATGCAAGTATTAGGAAGGTAAATATCACACTCAATCAAGGCCAACCTATCAGAATAAAACCTAAAACATTAGGCATTACAAAAAGAAAAAAGAAACACTACATCACAAAAATTTCTATAACCTCAAGTAAGTACTCCACAGGAAATGAACAATGCCAGGTGGATAAGCACATCATCAAACACGTGTCAAAATGCATACCTAAGCTTTCCAAGCACAATACCCGACTCAGTAGAGCGATTCAATCCAATATCACTAGGAGAAAGAATTTCATATGTGCCTTGAAATTTCAGCATTCCATCCTGAAAGGTATGGAATGTCACAAAAGTAGCTGATAAAGGATACTGCTTGTACAAATATCAATACAAAAGAATGCTGATATGCACTCAATATAAGCTTGTCAAGATGGCGCTTATGATCACCCAAGTGATCATATGGAGCTTTTATCATTAGCACATGAGCATATTTATCCAATATTGATGCAAGTCTAATGACCTAATAAAAAGAAGCAAAACTAGCATTTAAAAGAAAACAATGGACTAAATGATCAAAAAGATGCTTTGAGATAGTAAATACCAAATACAACTTCATATAATAACAATGAGCCTATAAAAATGTTAGCCAATCCTATACCCCCCACCCCCCCCAGGCCAAAAAAAACAAACAAACCCTTCTTCTAAAGCCCCTCCTCGGGTTTCTTCTCAACTCTCCAAGACTGTAACTGCACCACCACTATAGGAATGTGGAAACTGCAAGAAAACCCCGGCCCACCCAATCCCTCTTCAACACTCTCCAACACCGATACCCCAGAAACCAGGGTGACCTGGATCTTCGAGGACCAGATATCAAACTAAACCATCACCAGTAAGGAATGACTGGTAAGCTGGAACATTGACATATATCCTTATATACATCATTCTTTCTGCAAAGAATGCCAAGTCATACATATAGCCTACCAATCTGATAAGCCACTATAGTACAGATCCTTCCAACTATTCAAAGGAATTTCAAGGATCCTAATTCCAATAACTTAAAGATATCCACCTCCTATGTTCAAAAAGTCTACCGCCCAGGCGGTTGGGAGGCCTTACCACCACGCACTGGGACTATTCGGCCTAGTGCAGGATGGTGGCCCAGGGCGGCTGACTAATCGCTCTAGGTGGCCCCTAACCCCCCTCTCCCCTTGCTTTTACATGGTGGGCTGCCACCCAAGCGGTTGGGACCCCGACCGCCCCGGCTGCCGCTGCCGCCCCTGTCTTTTTTAAAAAAGAATCAAATAACTCAAAGATAACACTCTGATAAGGTCTTTGTGTATGTATTTTTTAATCATGTCTCAAACTTCATGCAATATCAAGAACAAGACAATACAGAATATAAATGATGCAAGTTTAGTAGAATAACCAGTTGAAAAATATTTAGTCAACGCAAATAAATATATAAAAGTGAAAGGACAGAGTCGATCTTTCTACTACTTTAAAGCAACATATGCTCTAAGATATGTCACTGTCACACATGATGTCCAACATCACTCCTCAATAAATCCCAAGTTGGACATGACACATCCTTCCAATTTGGACATATAAGCAGGTTTACGTCCAGGTACTTGTACACTCAGTCAACTTTTATAATTAATATGGAAGGCCCTGTTTGAAGGGCCCAACTACTCCATTTGCAAATGGGGTTATCTGGAAACAAATGAAGAACCGATCCGTTTTTTACTCTTAAATGGGGACGGGAATAAACACACTTACTGATGGTCCATCCAAATGGGGCCTATATGAATCAAAAGAAGACATTAACAAATCCTGGACAAACTCATCAAACTTCTAGACACGAATGCCCAAATATTGGACGCACAAGTGTAAATTTTTTTGCACATGTCCAAGCTGGGGAAACACATGTGTGAACTAAAAATTCAAAATTTGGACAAGTGTGTTGATGGCCAGGATGTTGTCTTCTGTGTCTCTAACACAAAAATGCAAAATGTGCCACGAAAGTGTCAAAATGAGAGTCTGACATATCCAACATTTGTCTTTGAAATATTCCAAGCAAATTAAAACAAGCACATAAAAACTGCTACAAAGAAGACACGCACACGCACACTCACACTCACACTCACACTCACACTCACACTCACTCACACTCACACTCACACTCACACTCACACTCACACTCACATGCACACGCACACATATATAGGAGAACACTTAAAACGGCCATGAGCAAATTTCTACAGTACTTCGTTTGTAGCTCACCACAGTCCAAAGTCCATTGGACAATCACGGTTGTCCGATAATCTTTGAATTTTCTTTTTCTTTTTTACAAATTATATTCGCCTGAAAGTTGGGGCAATCATGTACATCTAACCATCACTCACTAAACAAAAATATTAAAGATATAACTATCAAAAAATAAATGACCAATATACCCTTAAAATATTCATAGGGGTATTTTTGGTCATTCACTCCTTTGTATTATTTCAAATAACGTCTTTATATTTTTTTACGAGCGCCTCACTGAAGCTCACACACCCTTGAAATTTGAGGTTAATCCAATTTGTAAAAAGAATATTAAATTTCAAAAACTCAAACTCAAACACTATTGGACATTCATGGCTGCCCAATGGATTTCGAACTATGATGAGCCTTTACTATAGAAACTTGCACATGGGTGTTTTTAAGTGTTATATATATATATGCGTGTGTGTGTGTGTGTGGGGATAACGTTTTGATGAGTCCCCCACTCATCTATTTACATGAGTCCTCCCTCCAAAATTATAAATTTCGGGGTTGAGAAATTCCACCATGGTGAACATGAGTACAAGTGAAAATAAATTTCAAAAATAAAAAATAATAATAATCTTTGATATGTTTTTAACACTGTCTATTTTAAGTTTTCATGGGACTACCATTTTCCATGTCCATCTTTAAGATGTGTGTTTGATGCGTCAGGGGCCACTTATGTGAAATTGCATGCCCTAACGTACGAAACATTTTTCATGTGGAATTGCATCCACCAATGCACGATTTATCGATTCTATCTATCCATCTATCTATCTATCTATCCATCTATCTGTTTATCTGTCTATATGTCTATTTGTTGATGTCTGTCTATATGTCTATTTGTTGATGTCTGTCTATCTATCTATATGTCTATCTATTTATCTATATGTCTATCTATTTATCTATCTGTCTATCTATCTATCTATCAGTATGTTTTACCTATCAATCCATCTATCTATCAGTATGTTTTACCTATCCATCTATCTATTGGTCTATATGTATGTCAATCTATCTGTGGGGTTGTATGTCTATCTATCTGTCTAGCTAACTATCTATCTATTTCTCCTTCTATCTGTCTATCTGCCTATCTGTCTATTTCTCCGTATGTCTGTCTATCTGTCTGTCTCTATCTATCTATATATCCATTCATCGATCCATGCATCCATCTATTTATCTATTTACCTACCTATCCATCGATCCATCTATTTGTCCATCCATCTATTTGTCCATCTATCTATTCATCCATACATCCATCTATCTATCTATCTATCTATCCCTCCATCCATTCAGCTATCTATCCATCTATCTATCTATCACTATCTATCTACCTATCTATCTATCTATCTACCCATAACTCTACGAAAATAACACCCATATGATCAGACATATCCAATGACGTGCATCGGTAATTCTGTATGATAAATAGAAAAAAAAAATTGAGAGATTTCTCACCTGATGGATACCACTTTCATGAGCAAAAGCATTGGCTCCAACAATAGCCTTATGTGGCTGTACAGGCATCCCAGTATATTCTGTTACCTGCACAAGTAGGCAGCCAACAATGAAAAAGTAATCATCCGTGAAGAAACAAACAATCATCCAAAAGGTAGAAAAAAAACAAAAAATAGAAAGCTCTGTCGATGAACGTGAGAAGTGAGTTCCCTACTCCCTTCATCTCTTCTAATTTGATATTTACCATCTTGCTCGCCATTGCAATTTGCTTGGTGTTAATTCCAGTATACAGTCCCCCCAGCAGCTCCTTTCCCCGCAAATGTAAGGCCATGACCACCTACATTAAACATGCAACACCTCTGTTGAACAAGAACAATAAAATTTGAACTATGCTAGTGATAACATGGAGCCATGAAGATTCAACTATTGAATCAGGATAACAAAATTTGAAGAGCCAGCAAGAGCATAGGGATTCAATTGCAATACAAGGTCATCACACCTCCTCCAAAGAAGCATTCCCTGCCCTTTCACCAATTCCATTTACAGTGACCTCCAACTGCCGTGCTCCTGCATAAGCCCCCTGTGAGAGATTAACGCCAGGTATGAGTTTACAAATTTCTACAATCAAATTTAACAAGAAAAAAGAAGAAAAAAATCTGCCTGAGCAGCTGACAACATTGAGCCTTGTCACAAGCAGAGAGAAATGACTTACCGCCAATGTGTTTGATGACGCGAGACCAAGGTCATTTTGGCAATGGGTTGAAATAATCACATTCTCGATGCCTGGGGTGTTGGCTCTGATGTCAGAAATCAACTTCCCATATTCACTGGGCAATGTGTATCCGACTGTATCAGGTATGTTGAGTGTCGTTGCACCGGCCTTTATAGCCTCTCCGAGAACTAGATAAAGAAATTCCCTATCAGATCTGTCAAAAACCAACTAACCCGTTTGTCAAAATTGCTCTCCATTCTTTTCATTTAACCATCAATATTCCATAATCCTATGGAGGAACTACGTAAGCATCAGTTAGTCATTTCAGCCATTTCAGAGACAACTTGTTTGAAAGGTCCGAAAGGCATTTTCTTTAGTCTTGTTTTCTATAATTTCGAAGACAATCTCATGACTTGTATAATGACAAACTACAAAATCATTTTAACTTGCATGACACTATCATAATGATCATTTGTATCAAAATAAACAGCTGTAAGTTCCTAGCCAGAAAATGAAAGGAGAATCAATCTATCAGCTTCAAAAGAGATAATCAAAAAAGCATCAGGGAATCAGAATCACAGCCTCAAAATTGCAAAAAAATCTTAGTGCAGCGGGTTGATGTCCCAACTCTGAAAAAGGAAAGGATAATAGCCATAACCCATAAAGCCATCTTCCCACCCACATTGACCATCCTAACTGTAGGAACCAAACTGTAAGTTGTAGTAACAGTAGTAGTAATTCTAATGATGAACTCTGTAAAAATGATTAATACTGTAAAATAGGAAATTTCAAAAGCAAAAAAAGGTGAAAAGAAAAAAGAGAATAATAGTAGTAGAGCAAATCACAGTGATAGTGATGACTGATGTACAATAAGAAATTTGAAAGGCAAAGAAATGGAAGAGAATGGTAGAAGTAGTAGAGAGGTCCCCACCTCCCAGCATCCTCCGGGCTGAACTCAACATCGGGGCAGCCAAGGCTTCTGGCGTAGGCAACCATGCTGCGAGCAATCTCCAGCACCTCATCCCTTGTCTTCTTGAGCTTGTGCTCCAAGTGAATCTCACTCGTGGCGATGAAGATATGGATCCTAGGCCTCACCGCGCGCTGTACTGCCTCCCATGCGGCATCAATGTCGGCCTTGTTACATCTCGCCAGCCCACAGATGACAGGCACGTACCCCGAGTCATCAATGAAGCTCCCGACATCGGCCGCGATCATCTTGATGGCCTCAAGGTCCTCCCGGGAGGCGATCGGGAACCCGGCTTCGATGATATCAACACCTAGGCGTGCTAGCTGGCGGGCCACATCAAGTTTCTCCTTGCTCGTCATCGATGCCCCCGGGCTCTGTTCCCCATCCCGCAGCGTCGTGTCGAATATGCGGACATACTGCAGGTCGTCTATCCGGTTCGGAAGGTACTCCGGGCGCTGCTGACCCCCGCCACCAAGAGCGTGGCAGCGGCAGGAAGAGTGTTTCCTAACTGGCAAATGAGACTCTGGTTCTCTCCAGACAAAACCGGAAAGAAGGGCTTTTCTGGTGAAATTAGGGATTGGAAAGGTTGGGCGGTAACACGCTTGGGGGAAACCACTGGCATTGTTATTGTTGTAGTGAGCAGAAGAATAAGGAGGGGCATAACACAGTTGGAGGGAGGCCATGGCTGTATAAATAAGGGAATCAAAAGGAACTCCTCTCCTCTGCAGAGATCCGCACTCTCTTATCAGGAACAAAGAAATCCTACTCCGCCTCTAGACACGCCCACCGCCGCCACCGCCACCGCCACCGCCACCGCCACCGCCACCGCCACCGCCAGTTTTAGTAAAGAGATAAAACATCTGAGCTGACCTGCTTGCCTATCGCGATTGCCACAGAGCGGTCCTGTGTGTCGGCTGTGGGAAGTAAGGAATCCCACCAATTTCCGTCGCGCCTTGGGTGAGATCCGGGGTCTGCTTCGGGCCGAGCTATGACCTCTTCGGCTTAGGGATGGCAACCGGTTCGGATCATAGTCGGCAAATCCCCGTTTAAAAGCCGATTTTTTAAAAAACAATCGGAGCTTTTATGAAAAACGTTTCAAACGGCATCCTTTTGAAAAGCTCGGAAAAAAATCGCATTTTTTTAAGAAAAAACTTAAAAACGCAACTTTATGAAAAAACGAATTATACGGATGAAAAAAACGTATCCTGTAATTTTTTTTTTTTGAAAGATACTTTTTTTCCTTATTTTATGTATTTCTATTTTCATGCTTTCTAAAAAAAAAAAAATACGTGTCTTAGAAGAAAAATTACATATTACATATGAAAAAAAAATCACCTCTTCTTTTACTCTATCTAAAATCAACTCTACATCTCTTCTTACCTTTCCAAATCTTCCCAAGCCCAAAAAATGATTACCCAAATCTCAATGACTAGAATATGGTTAGGGTTTCTTTTTCTCTCTCTCTAAAATTAGTTCTATAATCTCTTTTTGCTTTTCCAAATCTTGTTCGAGCCCTAAAAATGAGTACCCAAATCTCTATACCTGGGCGTGCTTGGTTAGGGTTTCTTTCTCTCTCTAAAATTAGCTCCACCAACTTTTCTTACCTTTTTAAATCTTGCCCGAACCGTTAAGTTTCTCTCTTTATAAAAACAATGATTCCAATTTTTGCCCGGTCAGGGTTTCTTTCTCTCTCTAAATACATAGCAACGAAGTCCCATGCCCTGCCCGAGCTCCGTTTTAAGCTTTTTCAATACATTGTATGAGAGGGCATGAACTTTTAATATTGCTCATTTCCTAAAAACGAGGACAAAAAAACTATATGCTCTAAGGATTATAGTGTCTTTCTACACATAAGTAGAAAACATTATTGGGATTATTGTTAAGCTACCATGCTATTTTATGTTATTGGGATTATTATTATTAAGCTACCATGCTAGAAAACTATCGTACAAATTAAACATACATTTATCCGATTTTTTGACTCCGAATGTTTTTTGGCCTAGTACGATGAATTGACGATATCTTTACATGAAATATTTTTGCCGATCCATGTATTTTAATTGAATTTTTTATCTGACTTTTAAAAATAAAAACGATTTATTTCTAATTTTATGATGAGGTGATATATTGATAGTCCCCGACTTGCTAACTATGGTACGGATACAGTTGGGTTCGATTAGATCCGGATCCAGAACTGGACCGAAATAGTTTTTGAGTCCAAATTTTGGATTCATATCCAGACATGGCTATAAGCATTTTTTTTTTTTTGTCTTTTTTTTTTTTCAATAATACTGTAAATATTGCCAATATTGTGACAAAATGAACACCTAGTGCAAGCTTAACGACACATGATTGCCATCATATATCCTATGCCTACAGATCCAGGTTCGGGTCCGGGTCTAGGTTCAGTTGGACCCGGACCTAGACCCGAATGGTATTCGGGTCCAAATTTTGGACCGATACCCAGACCCGAGGTCAGGTATACCCGTCGGTTATGTTGCCGCTCCTACTTCAGCTTAAGTATATAAATATCTATATAGAAGTATTTTTTATTTTTTGAATTTTTTATTTTTTTTATATCATTTATGTATAAATATCTAATTTATTTATATTAAATTAAAAAAAAATCCGAAGTCTTCCCCCGAATCGTTCGAAGCATTTAATTTATTTAGGGGCCGTTTGGATACTTGGAAATATATTGTCTGTGAAATATATTACGGGTGTAATACATTACTGCGTATCACATTAGCTGCAAATGGATTGTCACTGTTTGGGTAGTATGTAGATGCAACTTGGGTAATACATTGCTACTGTTTGGTTATGTACGGAAGAAATATGAGAAATGCATTACCATCCAAATATGAAAAATATGGCTATATTTGGCTAACATGATTAGACTTTGATTTCAACATGATAAGTCATTGAAATAATATGGTTGGAATAACATGATTTTTTTGTGATAAGCCTTATTTTTATTTATTTATTATAGAAGTATTTGAAATGTTTCTTTATATATAATTTCAAATAAGCAATAAAATTATAATATCAAAATCAAAATCTTTATGGTACAAGTTAAAAAAAGGGAAAAAGTTTGATTAGTAAACCAGAAGGTTTGGTAATTGCAGTACAAAATTTTGAAGCATTGGAGGAGATTAAAGAAGTATATTATTTAATTAAGCTTTTACTAATCTATTATCAAGTCTCATCGATTACCAATTATTATTTTTATTATTTGTCTCATCGATTACCAATTATTATTTTTGTTTTTATACAAGAGCTGATGGGGTTATGTAATAATCCTAAAATTTCAAAAATAAAAAAAATAAAAAAAGAAAGAAAATAAACTTTTATAAGTAATGGTCTATATAAATATGATGGTCCTTAGGAACCATCACCACTTTTGTTAACCTTTTACTTTCCCTTTAACACGTCTCGGGACTTAAAGCGTTTACGTTTAATATAATCTTAATATAATCGTTACACCTCGTGTATGAGGTGTAACTTAATAAAATATTATTATAAGGTGTCGTAAGAGTTTAGATACGAGAGGCGAGGACTCCCACTTTAGAAAATTTTGAAGTCTCTCTCTAGTTGAATTTTTATCAGAAGCTCCAGCTCAAAATATTTTAGGTAAGTGACATCAGTATCTTGAAAAATAATCCGTTATTTTTAAAAATAAAATGAAATAATTATTTTTACATATTATCATGAATTTTAAGCGCGATAAATTTTATGCGCAAGTGGCCTCATTATTTTGAAAAATAATCTTTTTAATAAAATTATAATATTACAAATTTTAAATGCTGTAAATTCTTAAAAATAAATTTATTTATTTATTTTTCTTGTTTATTGTTAGAAAATTTTAGAAATAAAATTATTAGAAATAAATGTGATATTTCTGATGTTAGTAAAATTGTGAGATTTTTTTCTACTGTTTTTGAATATTTAGACAATGTAAAATTCATGTACAAATGACTGTCTTATTATTTAAAAATTGATATTTTTGCAATTGATTATAGCATTGTTGTGAAATGTTTATTTGTGAATTGATATCCCATAAATTGTGATAATTCTGTATTCTTGAATTTCTATAAGAGTTTTTCTATACATATTAAATTGGCAATTATGCTAGAATGTCTTTATGAACTGCTACATTTCTAAATTTGAGCCCAAAATATTTGATTGGTTATTTTTGAAATGTTGTTGAAAGTGACTGTTATTAATAGTTTTAGTGAAATTCATATTAATGATTTCAGTGATATGTTGAGTACATGATATTGCTGTTTTCGAATGTTTAAAGAGATTTAAAAATACTTTAAGTATGCAAGTGGACTCATCTGGTTCATCGGTGAGGTCTAAGTGGACCTATCCGGGACGCCGGTATGGATTAAGTGGACTCATCCGGTACACCGGTGAGGTATAAGTGGACCTGCAGGGATTAAATGGACCTATTTGGGACGTCAATAGGGATTAAGTGGACCCATCGGGACGCTGATGGGGTATATAGGTGACCTACTTGGGACGCTAGTAGGGTAATTTTGTGGAATCTTTTGAATTATGCACTGCCGTTAAAAATGTTATATGCATTTCAATCATTTGGATTATGTTTAATTGTGCATTTCTGAAAGTGAAATTGTTATCTATAAATGCTTGTGCTTGCATTATTTTTAATTGACCTCCATTTTGAAAGTTTGTTTATATCTTTCATCGATGATTATTTTTAGGATTATGATGATCACTTACTGAGTAGCCAAACTCATCAAACTATGGTAAACATTTTTCAGGATAACTGCAGTTTCATTTGACTGCTTGTCAGGATCAACTTTGGAAGATATTGTAGTTGTGCCTAAGCTTTCTTTTGTTACTTTATAAGATATCGCCACTGTAAATTTATCCTATCAAGAGATGTATATATGTTTTGACTGTCACATCTCAGGAATATTTGTATTGTAAATTCTTGGGGTGTGACAGGCTACAACCCAAATTGGGGATAGAGGGATGTAAATTTTCTTTTATTATAATTTCAGTAGAAAATTGTCCCTCATCAAGTTCTATTCAAATCAATTTAGATTTCCCTCTACTTTCGCCTACCAATTTTTAAATTTTTTGCTTTTATATGAGAGTCTGATGAGGGCTACAACCAAATTGGGAAGAGAGGGATGTAGAAATTTTTTATTATAATTGCAGTAGAAAATTGTCTTCATACACTTGTTCAAATCAATTTAGATTTCCCTTTTCATATCTCTAACTTTCACTTTATATTTACCTGTACAGCGATATTTGAGAGAAGGAAATATTTTTTTAAGTGGGGATAGGGTAGAGAGACACACGCGAAAGATTTCCAAATATTACCAGTCAACCTTGTAATAGATTTTTCACCCCTCATAGCTGATTTTATGATTTTTGGAGAAATCTCATTTAATTAAAGTATACCCAAACAGTGTAAATCTCATATTTCCTTGTAATCTATTGTCACATAATAGATGTTTTTGGTCACGTAATAGATTTTCATGTACCAAATTGTCCCTTATATTAAATTAAAAAAATATGAAATCTTCCCCTAAATTGGTGGAAGTACATAATTAATGTCTCCAATGTTGGAGCCTCTATCGCAACAATTTGGATTCGGCTATGCGAATCACCGAATTCCGAGAGGAGACACAAGTTCACATACACTGCCATTAATCTTCACATACCACTTCAACGGGGAGTGTTGTTACATACTTACACACACACTGCCCGTAATCTCGAGGGGTCTCTTCAAAGGCTAATGATGGCTTCTCTCTTTAGTGACCGCATCTCTTCAACGGCCAGTGATTACTCAAATATCGAGCATCAAGCCCGACCCGTACACATGCCGTGCATGTCGCACACTTAGCTCTCACCTCTGTACTAAGAGTATAAACTATGGGAATGCCCTCACTTAAATACCACTCAATCTACACTATCTTCTTCAAATGTGGGGCTGAAAATCCACACATTTCCCACTCTACAAAATAAATCTTAGGAAACTAAACAAAGCATTATGTTATTTTGAAATACACACAAATAATTAAACCAAAAATACTAACAGTTAAAAATAATAAACAAATAAAACCAGGAGAGGGACCTAGATTGCCCACCAACTTAATCCAATCTAGAGTCAACCTGACCCAAAATCTGAGCTTCCATGCTTAGGATGTTCCCAGCCCGCCTGTCCTGGTTGGCAGCTCTTTACAAAAGAAGGAAAGTTCATAGGTAGTGTTAGTATTTTTGTTTTATAAAATATTTGTGTGTATTTTAAAACAATATGGTTTTGTGGTTCTTTTCTAAACTGATTTATAAAGGGAGAAAGATGCAGGTTTGAGTCCCGCATTGAAAAGGGAAGAAGTTATTGAGTTGTATCTTAGAGCAAGCATTCTCATGCACTATACTCTCAGTGCAAAGGTGAGAGAGATTGTGGATATGTGGAGAAAGAGATTGTGCATATGTGCATGTGCACGTGCATGTGCGAGGGCATGCATGTGCGAGGCCGTGCACACACACATGCAGTCACTTTTCAAAGATGTAGCCTTGCTGTGCTGCAGCTCTAACATCCATCACAGGGGTTCTTTTCTCGAATAGTTTATTCATCTCCCTTAGATACCATCACAGGGTTTCTTTGCTCAAAAGAAAAACTGAGATGGATTTATCTCGAATAGTTTATTCATGCAAATTCTGCAATTGCATGTTATAAAAAGGATGCCTCCATCACAGGGTTTCTTTGCTTAAAAGAAAAAACTGAGATGGATGTATCTCGAATAGTTTATTCATGCAAATTCTGCAATTGCATGTTATAAAGAGGATGCCAAGAAAGCTTTCTGTTATTCCTTAAACTAAAGTGGAGCCCCCTCGATGCCAAGACAGCTTTCTGTTATTCCTTAAACTAAAGTGGAGCCCCCTCAATGCCAAGAAAGCTTTCTCTTATTCCTTAAACTAAAGTGGAGCAGATCCCTTGTGGTCGTAGCGCTTAAACTAAAGTGGAGCATATCCCTTGTGGTCGTAGTGCTTAGCGCTTAAACTAAAGTGGAGCCCCCTCAATGCCAAGAACGCTTTCTGTTATTCCTTAAACTAAAGTGGAGCAGATCCCTTGTGGTCGTAGCGCTTAAACTAAAGTGGAGCATATCCCTTGTGGTCGTAGTGCTTAGCAGCAGTATGTTCGTACAAACCAACTAAAGTGGAGCATATCCCTTGTGGTAGTAGTGCTTAGCAGCAGTATGTTAGTACAAACCACGGATAAGAAGAACACACCTTTGGTGGTTGACATCCATGTTTCAAAGTTGCCTTGAGAGAATATATTCACATGGCTGCTGATTCTCCCAAAATTGACCAGTGCACTTATGCAGCCCAACTTTTACTAAATCATCGACGCGAATGTGCACATCTGTTTTTTGTCAATGGCCCGAGAATTAGAATGAGGATTTGAAGAGAAAATTGACACACACTCCAGAGTGGTTAGAAATTACAGGATTGAGAACATGTCAATGGCACTGGATCATAAAGATTAGCAGTATAATACAGCTGTAGATGTACATAACAAATAGAGAGATGAGCAAATTTCTCAGAAAGGAGGCAATAACTGTGTTCTTCTTTTTTAATTGTTGGGGAGGCTGTAACTGTTATTCCATCAATAGGACTCCATATGTTACAAGGCATTCAGATCATACAGTGGTCCTGGATTTTATTTGTAGAGTTTCTTTTTTCCTTATTGTTATTTACTGTTCAAAAAAATGCTGGTCCGACTAGGGCGACTTGGGGCTTGCCAGAGTTAGAATGGATCGAGAACTAGGGGATACTAGGTCGAAAAAACCCGCAATTGCACTAGTATCCCCCAGTCCAGGTCAGCCTTGCCTGAGTCGGATTGGAGAGATTCAAGCTCAGCCCCCAGCTAGTCAGAGCCCTAGCCCAACTTTTAAACAGTGCTGTCCAACTCTAGCATAGTTGTTTGGTGTTCAATCCCTTGATGTGGATACTCTTCCATTTCGTGAAGCTCAGATATTTTATGAAATTTTGCCCAGCATAGCTGGCGCACATGCATTTCTAAATTATAGAAGCCATGGTAGAAGAGCAACATGGGATGAAAGAAAAGAAATACATCTGAATCAAACTCATATTAGGGAGAATATAAAGATAAGTGAGCGTAGGAAAGAACATGCTTAGGGTTCCAACTCTCAAATTGTCATAGAACATCTATTATACAATTACTCTCATAGGAAAATTCATGGTTGAATTTTCCCACAGAGAAACTCATGGACACCACCATTCACCTCAAGCAAGCTACCCCCTGCCATCCTCTCTCTTCTCCCTAGCCCTTTCATAACTTCTCTAACCCTCTCAACATCCCCCCACCTCTCAGCTTCGGCATACAAATTTGATAGATTTACATAAGCCTCACTGCTATCACCGAAGTACTTGTTAATAAGTTCCTCACCCATCTCAACATTCCCAAGAATCCGACAAGAACTCAAAAGGGACCCCAACACAGAGGCACTCGGTTCCATAGGCATTACCTCTATAATATCTCTTGCCTCCCTTAAAAGACCAGCTCGTCCGAGAAGATCAACCATGCATGCATAATGTTCAACTTTGGGCTCAATTCCATAGCTTTTGGTCATTGAACGAAAGTACCGGTGCCCTTCATTGACCAACCCTGCATGTGTACAAGCAGTTAAAATCGCAACAAAGGTGATTTCATCAGGCTTCACTCCCTCTCTCCGCATGTCCTCAAAGAGGGAGAGAGCCTGCTCGGCCCGCCCGTTTATGGCGAGGCCAGATATAATAGCAGTCCATGAGTGAGAATTCTTTACAGGCATCTTGTTAAAAACCTCGATTGCTTGTTCCACAACACCACACTTTGAATACATGCTAATGAGAGCAGTGTTGAGGCAAACTCCTGGTTTGACACTGTTTCTATCCATGAAAACATGAATCCATCTGCCTAATTCCATAGCACCCATTTCAGCTGAAAGGGAAAGAAGGCTAACTAGGGTCACTTCGTCCGGTTTGACATTAGCCACTTGCATCTCTCGGAAAAGCGACAGAGCTTCATCAAACTGGCTGAATTTCACGTAGCCCGTGATCATGGAGGTCCAAGAAATTCGATCTTTTTCAGGCATCTCATTGAAAACAACTCTTGCTGCTTCGATATCTCCACATTTTGCATACATATCTATTGATGCATTTTGCAAATTCAAGCTAAATTTAATCATATTCTTGTGAACATAATCAAAAGCTCTCTGGGCCAAATTGAGATCACGCAATTGGGCACACACCGAGAAAAGAATCAACATTGTGGTCCCATTTGGTCTCACACCAGAGGCCTGCATTTCAGCAAAAGAAGCCATTGCCTCAGATGGGTACCCACCACGGACATAACCAGAAATCATCACATTCCAAGAGACCACATTTTTGTCAGGAATTTCGTCGAATATTCGACGAGCAGTGTTAAGACACCCGCATTTTGCATACATATCAACAATCGCAGTCCTAAGGATTAAATTAATATTAAATTTACAAATATTAATGTAATCATGGACCCATTTGCCAAGATCCATTCTCTTAAGTTTAGAACAAGCACATAGTAAAGCCACCATAGTTATCTGATTAGGAGAGCCCCCATAATCATCGCTAACCATTTTCCCAAACAATTGAAACGCTTCCTCAGGTTTATCACCGTGCGCATAACCCATGATCATGGTGTTCCAAGAGACTGTATCTCTGTTATAAGAAAGATCGAACAATGTCCGAGAACTACCCAGATCACCGTTAACAGAGTACATGTTCAATAGAGAATTGTGGACAAAAATATCAGCTTGGTGCCCAGTTTTTGAAACAAAGCCATGGATTTGGACCCCGACTTTGAGAAGACACAATTTGGAACATGATTTGAATAGAAATGGAAAGGTCAAATTGTTGGGTTTAAGGCGCCTTGACAGCATGTGGTTGAAGAACAAGATGGCGTTTTGTGGGTTGTCACCGTTAGTGTAGGCTCTGATGATGGTGTTGCAGAGAAGGACCACGTCTCGCAGGAGAAGTTGGGACGGGAATTTCCCGCCACCAGACGTCAGAAACAGGGCGTGGAGCTGCCTAATTTGCTCCAGGCATGGAAGCATGACATCGCCGGAAAGATATTCCAGTCAAAACTCGCGGGGAAATCAACATTTCAGATGACCCACTAGAGTGTTTTGCTAGTAAGAGCCGATCAATCCATCACCGCACCAGATCGGTCTGCCTGTCGGACGACTGGGCCGGCCTCCAATGGAGCCGGTCGTTTACGTCTAAAGTAAAGATTTGAAAAAAGGGTTTTAGATATGGGAAAAATTTATATAAAGCTGAGGCCCTAAATAATAATCAGCCTCACCTCGTAACTTATCCAATATTACAATTCAAGCATTACAAAACCTGTAACATTGATCATTTTGGCTCACCTAATAACTTATGGAATCTTACAATTCAAACATTTGAAAATCTTTACATTGATCATCTTGACTTGAACATTATGATTGTTAAAAAAAAAAGATTTCAAGCTCTAAAACTAGTACATATTATAACAAATTATCTAAACTATCTATTTTATTTTAAAAATAAGTATTCATGGATCCACAAGATTATACCATTTTTTGAGTTTCGAATTTCTTAATTGGTGTTAAAAATTGATTTTATAGACATCGTGGAGATTTCCATTGTCGAAAATACTCTCTAAATGAGGATTTGATGTGAAGCTTTATTTTAATTTCATAAAGCCGGAGCCCATAGAAACCTTATCCTAAATAAAAATTATTTGGTCATTGTGGAACTCTAAATTCATTAAAAATTTAAAAAACTATTTGAAGTTTCAACAAAGTTCAGAAAACAAATGGGCCTTGTGCTGCAAAAGTGTGCTAAACGTGCCTCAGTGTCTCGGAATAATGCAAGCATGAAAATATCCGACCGTAATTACTCTTTCACACACGTCACATTTATACACCATTTTAAGGGTGGAAGATATAACTTCACACGTTGTAAGAGAACAGAAAAAACAATGTTTATAAGATGTAAAATTCAAGTATCTTTATCTATAGCACGTCGATGTGCTCACAGAAAATTATCCACCCACAAAAGCTGTAGGTGTGAAGCTACAATTGTCGTTTGTAATGATTTAAACTACGGATTGTAGTGGCGGATGACCCTGACCCTTTCACTGATTCCCCTAGAGTTCGGGGATCAGTAACCTGATGAAACAGAACAAGGAAAAAAATTGAAAGAAAAAACCTTTTTGCGTATTTCGTTAAAGAATCACCCGTCAAGGTCACAACCCACTTATAGTTATTATAATGCTGTCTAATTTTGTGTTTTCATCCTCCACAAAGCTTTAAAAATTCATTCTTGGTTCCATCTTAGGTGACTTACACTTAGCTGCTAATCCCCAGAAATTTCTTTGACAATCAGTACTTACAGGCCACGGAAAATATGGTACAGCAACACAGATTGTTCCCATCTGGCTTCGGTTGTCTCCAAAAAAGAGAAAGAAATTGATGAAAGCAGTTGAGGTTTCCAGTTTTTATATTAAGGATATTACTCTGCATTAATATTATTCCAAGTCTAACTGATACATTATCTCTTGGGGTATGCAAACATTAAAGCCCACAATGTTCTCACTAAACTAAAATTTCAGACTCCCAAAAATAAAAGAAACAGCAAAAGAAACTCAAATTCTCAATTCATTTATTGTTGTCACCACCGAACTGAGTGGAATTCCCATTCCAGAAAGTATTTCTGTCACGGGATGCATCATCATTTTCGTCATGATTTAGGGTGTGGATGTTGCCTCCCCAACGCTTGGTCGCTGCTTTGCCACTGCTAACAACCCTTTCCCCTGCACTGGTTTGGCTCCTATACATGGCATCCGATCTCTCTGAGCCTGCTAGGGAACTCCGAAGATTTGCATTCGGCCCTGTTTACATGCCAGACATTAAGAATTCGTAAAGTCTCAAAAAACACACACACACATGCACACACATGACCGAGAGAGTGTGTGTGAGACTCACGATACTGCCATGCATTGGATAAGGAAGCCTGTTGTTGATGATCTGATGAGTTGGTGATACCACCACCACCAACATAGGAGAATGGATTGAGGTAGGATAACATCCTCCAAATTAAACCAGGACTGCTTTCATGAGAAGGATCTTGTGAATTGCCTGCTGCATTTGCTTGTGAAGATGTTTGTCCTCTGCGGGGCTCAACGGATGGGTTGCGGGGAATGATGATTAACGCCTCCCTGCTACCCATCCCAAGCTCCAAAAGCGTTTTGCTCATTTCTGAATCAGTTGATAATAGAGCCATTTCAAAATTCAAATAGACAGAACTAATGTCAAAACGTTTAGCAGCAGCAACGGAGCTTTTTTTGTTTTGAAATATTAGCAGTGGGAGTGGAGCCTAGCGGCAATGAAGAAAATTTTTAAGTTCAAATAGTGAAGTAATCATAATTTTCCTACTTTTAACCGAAGCAAGTCAAATAAAAAATAAATATTCACGATAAATACCTGATTCACTAAATATTTTACGTGGGTAAGGGACTGCCAAAGAATATGGTCCAATTTGACTCGTTCTGTTATCATTTATGTACTCTCGAACCATTCCAAGAGTATCTGTTTCTTCAAACTTTTCTTTAATGCTCTTGCCATCTGGAAAACGAATATGCAGATGCACATCACTCAATTTAGTAAGAGATGAACGGTCATCAACTTTAGCATCAAAAGTGCAGTGGTCAATTTCAGGAGCATTGGCAACTGTCTGAGTATTTTCTTGTGGAACCACATATTCAAAAGCAGGAAACCCCTCGACTTCTTCAGTACTTGTACTATGCATATCATCCAAAGAAACATTTTTCTGTTGTGCATGGCTACCACCATAAATATCAAAAGACCTAACATCAACAGTAGAGCAAGATACATCAGCAGTCTCGGGAATCAAAGAACTTTTAGTATCTTCACTTGATGGACTTTTTTGCTCAACACTTTCACCCTCTGATTGTGGGAAATGAGTCCCTTCAGCAGCAGTGCCAATGCTGAGTTCACTTTCTTCAAGCTGAGCAATGACATACAACAAAAATGTAATACTCGACTCATTATTTTTCTCATCTAACCACCAATGAAAAGTGAATTTGCAAATCAAATGCCAGGGAATGTGCTTACTTTTGGTGTAGGCTCACGATAATTGCTTTTCGGTTCTAGCAGTGAGGCATCTGATGGTTTGCGCTCTGACTCTTTATTTGTTGGAGATGATGATGGTTTAGCAGGTATTGAAGACTCTCCATGCCCCACAGACGATGCATCAGAACTTGAACTTTGTGGATTATTTGATAGAAGTGCAGCTGTCATGATAGCTGCAGCTGTTTCCTGAAACTCATCCAAGGGACTAATTCTGTTAAGTGGTTTTCTCATATTAGTACTTATTTTGGTACAGTTAACTGAGATTTAATTGAGGAAATGCAAAGAGAGTACATTATCAGGCTCACACAGCCTGAGAAAGAAAGAAATAAAAGAAAAAAGGAAAGAAAGAGAAAAGGTTACAATGAAGCAGCACTTCTCGCTACCACTGTTCTCATATTACTACTTTAAAGTCTATTTATATTTCAAAAAACAAAACAACTTGAGATATATATCATCCTAAATAGAAAAGTGATTTACTATGAGAACCAAAGCGTCTATAGCACTCACTCGGAAATGGAAGTCATCCCATGCCTTTTGTATACCAGCTACTAATGTTTCAGGACTGGCATAACCATCTGGCAAAAACACACAAATATAATATCCAAACAAGCACCACATGTCAAAGGGCTTTTAACATTTACATCAAATAAAGACATTTTAGGGTCCTACATTCTCAGGAAGACAATCATACCATGCTGCCAGAGCAAAATTCCATTATACCCAACTGCTGAAATGTTCGGGACAGATTTCTGTGGATCTACAGATGCTTGAATAAAGGATAACATTCTTCTATCCCGTCAACTGAATTTTAAGCAATAAAGTCTGATTCTTAAAACTACAATAATATGAACATAAAAGAATGGAAAAGCAACACTGATACACCAGACTGCTATATATATAGTCTTCAATTCAGTGTTCCATAGAGGTCCGAATATATTGAGCTTGATTGTCACTTGATGTGGGAAATGCTGCTAGTAAAGACATAGTATCCCATGCATGAAGTCTGAGGACCCCTTCATAGAAAAATTCATTAAGGCCCTTTAGAATGATCAGTTATCTCGCATACTAGACAAGGTAAATATGCTGGACATCGATGCTCCTGCTTCAAGGGAAGGGTTAAAGATAATATTTCACAAACTTGTTAATCATTCATTACCACCCTCACGACACTTATTGCATAATGTATAATGGTAATTTCTGTCCAGTTGTAAATTCCCCATTTAAGGCGTAATTAGATAAAATAATGGCTCATTAATTAACATCCTTCCCCAATTCTTTTTTCTCTCTCGGTTAGATAACAGCTTGCCTAATTCCAAACCCATAGTCATTATCCACATTTGTAATAAAACATAAATCACCAAAGCCAGGGAACAAGGAACAATAGTAAAGATGTTTTCAAGCTTGAAAAATACAATAACCAGCATATCTTTGTAGGGAACCATATAGAACAAAACCATGTACAGGATACAGCAAACAGAAAACTGCTTTTCATCAAGACTTCCCTCTCTGAGATGCAAGAAAATGCAGTGCTTTGACACTGAAGCCTTCACCTGAATGAAATAAATGAGGAACCAGGAGACATTTACATACTTAAATTACTCAAAAACAATGATAAAACTCACATCCAGGTCCATCCATGTGGACTGCTCAAGGCTCCAAGAAGCTTCATCTGTACCTGAAATTGAAGCCTTAACTTAGAAAACAACCTCTTATTCGTTAGAGAGTTAACCAGCAACTTAAAGACAGCCAGTGCGGCTTCCTAGCTCATCAAAGCGACTTTAATAACAAATAAATGAGGCAAGAAATATTAACACGATTAACCTGATATGTAAACCAAAAGAATCTTTTGTTGGCTCCTTGTTTCATTTATTGCTTCAGGAACGGATCCTTTAAATGCTAACAAGGAAGCTGAGCTTTCCATCTGCTTTCGTACAAGTGAAAAGAAAAATATATAACAGAGATTAAAGACAAAATAAAACTATCCCACTAACCCAGAGAAAGCAAAATTATGATTTCTTTCAAATTCCCAATGTCTCAAAAAGTTTGATATTGAAAGACAAATAGGAAGAACAAACAATGTTCATAATGAGAAAGTGCTTGCTTGTGCTATTCCCCATCAGGAAATTACCAATAGGCACCGCATACCAAAAGAAAAAGAAAAGGCAGAGCATATCAGTACAAAACAAACATTACAAAAACAACAGAAGCACTGATAACTAACCATGGATCCAAGGAGAGCTAGACATATACTTTACAACTTCAGAATAACCAAAACAACAAAAAAAAAACAGAAACTTATCAAACTCCACCTATTTGAAGTTCAAATAGGTAATTTGAAACTATGAACACCTTAACCATATCTTTTTTATCCAGTTTCAAATAGCCTATCATTCTTTTGATCAAATTTTAATTAGCACCCCAAAAGAAACATTAAAATGGTTTTGAAATTAATCAAAATACACCTAGGGTGAACTGTTAAATAGTTCAACATTTAGATATATTTTGATATATTTCCCAGAAAAAAATGATAACCAGTAATATATGAAAGTGCGATAGAACTTGGTGTCTTTTTTTATTTTCTCAAAAAAATAGGAACCCAATCTTCTTCTAAAGCTGATGAGAAAATTCACCCAACACAATAAAATGCTTAAATTCATTCCAATCAATAATAAGAACTAAAATTTAAGTGTCCCTAAATAGAGCAAACAAAACAGATTCAAGATACCCCCAATTAAACCCCAAAAAAATATCAATTTTCAATTTTATAACATTGCCTAGACCAAAACAACAGTAATAGCACAAAAACACACATGAATGTTATGACGAAGGGAGAAAATTAATAGAAACAAAAACAAGGCATCAAACCTGCACAAGGAAGAAGAACCAAATAAAAAGGAAAATTACCAGAGAAATAAAGTATACAAGAAAAAGAACAAAATATCAAACAAAAATATGGGGTTTCAGAAAAATTCACATAAATACCAAAATTCAGAGGACGAACACAAAATCAGCGATTCGTAGATGGGGGCTCGCAAAGCTTCCTTGTGGAGAATTATTAAGGTTAGGGTTCATTAAACAATCGAAATCCGTAATTCAGAGACACAAACCTACGAATTGGCGATGCAGTGTACTATTATTGCAAATCAGAGATGTACTATATACTATAGACTATCTTTTAAAATGGCAAGTATACCCTTATTTGGATTTGAATTTTCTTATCATTTTGTTCATGGTTTGATTTGAGAATGCCCCAACCAAAAACTAAGAGAATATTATTTTAAGGAAGAAGTTTACACAGAGCCAAAGCTCTAAACAATCAAATTAGAACCAACCTCAAAAATTTCAAATTTCACTAGACGAGGTTGTTTTGATGCCCAAATATCTTCAAATTAATCATCTCAACATCAAGATGGATGGAACGTGAGAAAAAATTGGATTTCAAGTTTTGGAAATAGTGCATCTTATAATATATTTTTGGACCATCGATTTTCAAGTTTTCATAGATTTGTTCAATTTGTATTATTTTTAAGCTTTAAATTTTATAACTAAATATGATAATATATTTTAATGCTATCACAAATATTTCAAGTATTGAATCTGCATTTCTCGACACTATTTGAAGGTGTGCTTTACTTTGATTGTTTAGAGCCTTCACTCCATACAAACCGCACCCTTATTTAAAGGGTTCGAGAATGCCCCAACCCACAAAAAAAAAAGGGAATATTATTTATAGGGTGAGGTTTTTATAAGGTGCTGACTATATATTTAATACAAGTAAGGCACACCTCTAAACTTTATTGGAAGATATAGTTTCGGTGTTGAAAAACCTTATAGTGATTTGAAAAATCCATATTTAACCTTAATTATGAAATTAAAATTTCAAAAATAGGGTACAACACGCACTTCTAAAAATAATTGAACATCTTAAAAAATAGATAATCCAACTAACTTGTTACAAGATGCGCCACTATTAGGACTTGGAAATCTTTTTTCTTTATTTCTATACATTTTTAACTCAATCAATTGGAAAGTTTTCCAACTTCAAAACCCTCTTTTCTATAAGATTTTGAGGTGCACCTTACTTCTCTATTATAAAATTGCAACCTTATATAAGAAATTTTCCTATTTAAATGACCAAACCACTTAGGAAGTTCAATTAGATCAACTGATTTATTGGTAAAGTGGTTATTTTAAAAAACAAATATTTCAAAAATAGAAAATCATCAAATTACCAATAAGATATTCATTATTTAACTATTTATACATTGACAATTATTCCAACACACATAGTTATTTAGATAAATTTCCCTTTAAAAAAACCTGAAATTGCCTTAAATTGAAGCAACTTACTCTACTTGAGTCACTCACAACCAAATGACCTAATGCCCTTGCTTGTTCCTCTGGAATCAAGCATATGATATATTTTTTCTATTATAAGAACTTTGATAGAAACTGGCTCAATGTTAAGTAGTCCGAATATTGGGGTAACACAACATGACATCATGAGTTCCATTTCTATTACCGGCAAAAGCCCTTATCTTTTGAATTGCCCAAAAAAGAAAAAAAATATATTTTAGGTTTAGAATTCATAACATCATGAGTTCCATTTCTACTACCGGCAGAGGCCCTTCTCTTTTGAATTACCCAAAAAAGGAAAAAAAATATTTTAGGTTTAGAATTCATAATAGCCCTTCTCTTTTGAATTACCCAAAAAACAAAAAAATAATAATTTAGGTTTAGAATTCATAATAGCCAGTGATTTGATCTAGTCTCTTTTGAATTACCCAAAAAAGAAAGAATATATTTTAGGTTTAGAATTCATAACATCATGAGTTCCATTTCTACTGCCGGCAGAGGCGCTTCTCTTTTGAATTACCCAAAAAAGAAAAAAAAAAATTTAGGTTTAGAATTCATAATAGCCCCTTCTCTTTTGAATTACCCAAAAAAGAAAAAAAGAATATTTTAAGTTTAGAATTCATAGTAGCCAGTGATTTGTTTTAGTCTCTTTTGAATTACCCAAAAAAGAAAAAAAAATATTTTAGGCTTAGAATTCATAACATCATGAGTTCTATTTCTACTACTGGCAGAGGCCCTTCTCTTTTGAATTACCCAGGTTTAGAATTCATAATAGCCAGTGATTTGTTATAGTCTCCTTTGAATTATCCAAAAAAGAAAAAAAATATATTTTAGGCCTAGAATTCATAACATCATGAGTTCCATTTCTACTACCGGCAGAGGCCCTTCTCTTTTGAATTACCCAGGTTTAGAATTCATAGTAGCCAGTGATTTGTTCTAGTCTCTTTTGAATTG
Organism: Amborella trichopoda; assembly: GCF_000471905.2. Next base: position 360,040 of record NW_006500355.1, on the reverse strand, counting down.
CCCAAAAAGAAAAAAAAATATTTTAGGTTTAGAATTCATAACATCATGAGTCCCATTTCTACTACTGGCAGAGGCCCTTCTCTTTTGAGTTACCCAAAAAAGAAAAAAAAAAAAGTTTAGGTTTAAAATTCATAATAGCCAGTGATTTGTTCTAGAAAAACAAGATATAATGAAAGAAACCGCACTTGTTCTAGATTTGGATAGATTGGCCTCACTTAATTCACTTGAACTAGATGATACAAATATCCCCATTTATCGTAGATTCCAAGCTCAAAGTAAGATATAATGAAAACGCATTTGTTCTAGATTTGAAACAACAAACAAACAATTACTCAGGTCATTTAGCAAAAATAAATCAAGTGGGTCTATTGCCTAATTGCTCTTGTTTGTTTAGGGTTCCAAAAAGATAATAAGGGAAATTGAATGCATAGATATCCCAAAATAAAATTTAAACTTATAAATTTGGCATGGGTGTGACCAATGTTTTAAAAACCGAATTGACTTAAACTTATAAATTTGGCATGGGTGTGACCAATGTTTTAAAAACCGAATTGACTTACTGAATCGGTCGCTAGCTGAGCTAAATATAGATCAGTGGATCGAGAAGGATGAGCCGTACTAATCTAGCAAATTTTTTTTTTTTGAGCCCAAACAATCCCAAAAATAGCTAAACATTTTAAAAAAATGAGATTATATTGCATTTTCTAAAAAATATTGATGAAAATATACTTGTTTTCTTATGAATTTATCGAAAACACTTATATAATAGTTTCCTGATTTCTTGAAATTGGGGTTTAGATCCAAAATTTTTTGTTTTATTGATTTATTGGAGCATTGAGAAATGATAAAAATGAGTACAAAAAATAGATGCAAATAGAGAGAAATTGGGACAAAACACAAAAATTGGATTGCATTAGAAAAAAATTCTTAAAAATCCAAAATTCATGGTTCAAATTTCTTCAATTCTTCATTCATATCAAAACAATTCTCGCACATATATGATAGAGGGTGAAAATAAACAAAATTCCTCGAGTTTCACAAATATATGAATAATAAAAGATGAAAGAAAGACTTATGTAATCTTTTGTCGCGGAAGTATAATTTTTTTTTTTTAAATAATAATCATCCCTTATAATTTTTGTAACAAGATCACTCACAGATGGTCTTATTACAAACAATAGAAATTCCAAAAATAAATAACACATCAATAAAATAAATCTCAACTACTTTATGCCATTCATTAAACCTAATATTATGCTTGAGAATATAAAATAAAAGAAAAAAAAAGATGCCAGAGATTACCTCAACCGGGCTTTTTACACCCCACACCGAGTCACCACATCCAATGGCACGGGATCAGCGGTCTAGCTTCAATCTCAAATCATAAAAGCTAATTTCGGCCAAACTAAGTAACCACCCTTAAATTAGATCACGAGAGAGAGAAAGTCTCTATTTTCCAACCCATAGATTAGATCATGAGAAAGAGAGTCTCTACTTTCCAACCTTTAGATTAGATCATGACAGAGAGAGTCTTTATGTTGGAGCGTACCCCTTAGGGTTTTTTTAGGAGAGAGAGAGTAGAGAGAGAAAATCCGATAGTAGAGAGAGAGGGGTGTGGCACTTAGGGAAGAGAGAGAGAGTTTATGGGAGAGAGAGAGGTGTGTAGAGATAGGGGAGAGTACCCCTATTTATAGTGAAATTTAGGTCTATGGTTTTTTTAGGGTTTCCCATAGTTTGCATGTTTCTTGAGATTAAATATGGATCGTTGATCAAGGTGACTTGTGGGGTGAGAGATCTGAGCTATCCATTCTATAGATGGCTATCAACATTATGGAAGGTGCATGAACCATTATCCCCCTTTTCTTAAACCATTTTCCCATCAATATATTTAAATAAATTAAATTCATTAAAAATATAGTGCATACCATAATTGCATATTCCATCTCACATTTTCTATAAGAATATTTGAATAATATCAAGTCAAGATATTCATTCAATAATCAATATAAGATATGGTCAATATTTCCTAATCAATATTTGACCATATGCTACAAGATATAATTACCATATTTAATAAACTTGAAGACAAAGCAACAAGAGAAGGTATCCAAGGGTGGGGCGTGCCACCCAATTATGGTATATGGGGCCCCACCTAATACCCACATGGTGGGCCCATGTGCACTATGGGCCCCCATGTATTTTTTTTAATAAATATTTCAAATTTAAAAATGAATTTTAAAACATTATAACTTTGTAAATTAATAGCTTCATTTTTATAAGTCCAAAAATAAGAAATAAAATATCAAATGACTTATAAAAATTCAAATAATAAATCAAAATAATTTAATAATAAAATGAACACAAGTAAATTAATATGATGGGAAGTGGATCCATATGGTTCATGAATTCAATCAACGATCATAGGGTACTCCACCTTCAACTGTAGACTACAAACCACACTTCTTTTATCGAACCGACTCAGTGTTTCCCATGACCCACAGTCCAAGCATGAGATTATTAGTAGATCACCAAAGTCTGGTCGATGAGCTAAAGAGTCGCAATCCCAATCTGTGGATTACAGGTCCTCTCCTAGAGACAAGTCAACGTCACCACGACCTGATACGACCACAGCTCTGTGGCGCATACGGGTATCTATCGCACATGCATATGCTTCAACCGAAGGTGAATATCTAGCTTCCCCGAAAGATCTATCCATATGCATGCCATGTGATGGAACATAGATGAGGTTTTGACCCCTATCTCTGTAGGCCTACCATCACACACAAGGGTTACATCGTCCCTCGGCTCACTCATCTAGGCATAAGGTTCGACCTCATCAAGGGCTAACGCAAAAACCCTTCTCGATTTATTTTTTTATGCCCAAGTACCTTGGGTTTTCCAATCAGCTGGCCTAGATCGTCAAGCACAGTTCGGTATCCGCAAATATCATTTGCTTAGTATGGTCTTCAAGGGACCACACTCCCATTGAGTTTATGTTCCACTACAATAAATATTTTTTATTACACACTCATAAGGCCTTTAAATGCCACTTAAACCCAACAAAAGAGAAACAAAATCACAAATCACATACTTGAAAAGTATGGTTGGGTTCCATTTCTATCACGGGTAGGGACCGCTCTCCTTTGATTTACAATATTTAGGAATGGGCTCAAAGCTAGTGGTAATCGTGATTGATTGCCAAAACTCAATATTGTCAGGTTTGCTTCGGAGTCTACTTCGGTTTGGTCTAAAAAATGAAGCAATTTGGTGCTTTGGCTAATTCAAGGGAACACTTTAGGCTTTTTTTTAATTTTAAAATATATATTTTTTAATTTTATAAAAATTCTAAAAATAAAAATTGTAATAATAAATAAATTTGTTACAAATGAAAAATATAAAAATATAATATAGACTCACATTGAAATTACAGACAACATCTAATGACTTAATATCAGCTGGCGTTTGAGAAAATCTCACAAAAATATTCAAATTGTCACTCAATATATTGTTTGAGTCGCAACTTATAACGTTATAAACTTCATTATCTTAGTACAAGACCAATCCATGCATCATTAAAATTATCTAGCTATA
>NW_006500355.1:320791-355046 GCF_000471905.2 Amborella trichopoda | reverse complement strand
ATATATATAGAGCAATAATCCAATGCAACGATGATATCATAGTATAATGCAATGACACTTCTAGAAAACCATGTTTGTGGTATTTGTATGACCCCAAATTTTTCACAAACACTCTCTTCATCTCAATAATCAATCCCAACAAAAAAAATGAATCTTCTCCAAAAACGAATCTAGGCCATTCATTTTGTGAATTTTAAAATCGTAGCCTTTACAAATTCAAAATCATTTTGTTCTTTTTTAACATTGTTCATCTAATGATAATAAAGCCATCAAAAAAATTGGAAATGAAAAAAATCCTTCTAAAGCCTAAATCTAAGTATCTTACCAAAATGAACGGCCTATGTTAATTGGGCCAAAAAATACTTTCTAGCTTGTGTTTTCAATTCTTGTCTTTTCTTGTGATTGTTCATTAGAATGAAAAGAGTGTTTATTTCAAAATTTGGATCAAACAAATGGTCATGGTTTTTTAAAGTTGTCGCATCATATTACTAAACAACGGTTGCATGAAATCATTGCCCATATAGAGCAATATATATATATATATATATATACACACACACACTGAGCAATGATCTAATACAACAGTTGTATCATAGCATAATGCAACTACATTCTAGAAAACCATGTTTGTGGTCTTTTTATGACCACAAATTTGCACACACTCTCTTCATCACAATAATCAATCCCAAAAAAAAAATTGAATTTGAACCCTAGATATGGTCAAAATGAATCCTCCCCCAAAACAAATCTAGATCATTCATTTTGTGAATTTCAAAATCTTCGCCTTTATCAACTCAAAATCATTTTTTTCTTTTTTAATATTGTTCATCTAATGATAATAAAACCATCCAAAAAATTGGAAATGAAAAAATCATTTTAAAGCCTAGATCTAAGCATCTCTCACCAAAATGAACAGTCTATGTTAATTGGGAAAAATACTTTCTAAGTTGTGTTTTAAATTATTATTATTATTATTATTTTTTGTAACTATTCATTAGAATAAAGAAAGTGTATATTTCAAATTTTGGATCAAACAAATGGCTATAAGATGGATTTTTAAGGTTGTTGCATCATATTGCTATACAATTGCATGAAATCACTACTCAGTCCAATCCTTACCCTTGTAACCAAAGCTTTTACCTTTTCAATTGATATGTATCAACATTATAGGTCCCTTTTGGCACAATACACAAGATTTCAGGGTCAGCGTAAAATGCTAAATATCGGAGTCAAGGCATTTAATTATTCCCCTCTCTTCAGTTGAGTGGGTAAAACCGAAGGCTTCGGCTTTTTCGGCCGAAACAAACCGAATTTAACAACAGCAGCCGGAACATGAATTCCATTCCTACCGCAGATAAAAGACCCATCCCCACTGAACTACCAAAAAAGAAAAAGCATAAACGCCCAAATCCAAAATTCTTTAATTCGGAGTTTTGATTCAATGATCTTTCACATGTATCTACAGAGCGTTCTAATATCATTGGAAAACGACAGAAAACAAGAGAGCAAAACAAAAAAAAAACACAGAATCGGGCACAAAAATGGAGATGTCCAAAAATTGTCCTATTATAAGCGAAACATCCTTCATGAACATCCCAAAAATATTATTATTTACAGTGTACAACAATTATTTAATATTACAGCAAGAAATAGTACAAGTTTTCCAAAGAAAAGTATCACAAGCACTTTGGAGAATAAGATTGAATCTGGGTTGATATATTACAGCAAGAAAATAGTACAAGTTTTCCAAAGAAAAGTATCACTAGCACTTTGGAGAATGAGATTGAATCTGGGTTGATATAAGGGCTACAAATTAACTTTGTTAGAACTTTTTACAAACTTTGCTCACATGAAAATAGCGACTTCAATGCATCTTTATAGGGCGCACTCCATACAAAAAAATAATTAAAATAAAAATACCGAAATATCCCATAAACATTTAGCGATATTTTGGTTATTTGTATTATAATTATTTTTCTTTGTTTTTATGGAGTCGAATTTCATTAGAATACATTCAAACGATAATAATAATAAATAAACAAAATTAGTTTGTGGCGCCCAATTCAATCCAAGCCGTTGAATGGTGCTTGTGTGCCCTTCAGGCATCCATAAGATGTGTACACTATGACGTTCCATTTTATAATATGACCAAAGTGCCCCTATATAGCCAGGGGCATAATTATCTCTGTAGAAAGTTGGAGAGGAAGTGAGACCCTCCGAAACAAAGAAACAACCAGAGTTGGATCCCGTGCTCTCTCCATCATTTCATTGTATGCACACTGTGATCTGATCTTTCCATATTCCATTAAATTGTAATGATTTGGTGAGAAACTATGCGACACAGAGACAAAAGAAAGATGAGTAGCCCTTACCGGCGCATCAGAAGAACCCTGACCAACCAAAAGTTCAGGGCATTTTCACATCCAGAAGACGCGCCAAGCGAAATAGAACCTTCTGCTACCATCTCTTCGAGATTGTGCTCTCCCCCATGAAAGAGGGAGCCTTTACCAGCCAAAAATGCAAGGAATCTTCACACCTTGAACACACACCAGATGAAAAGAAACTTCTCCCACCTCTTAGAGTTTGCACTTTGCCCCATGGAGGAAGAATCTTTTATCAGCCAAAAGTTCAAGGAATTTTCACACCCAGAAAACACACCAGGTGGTCCCTGTAGAAAGAGATCACAGAGATGGAAACACTCCTTAGCAGGGAGAGGCAGAAAGAGAGCCCATGCTCATCCTGCAATAGTTAGGTGCAGATAAATGTCCCGGCTCATATTGCAACGAAACAGTTACCATCACTGTTTGAAATCCCAGCGATCCGGATCAGGAATCGCCAATCCAAACAGGAATCCGCTGAGACTGAACCAGTTTCATCATCATCATCGTCAAAGCTTTTCCCAAATAATTGGGGGTCCACTACACGAATCCTGAGTGAGGTCGCGACTGAATCGGTTTCAAAAACAAAAAACATATAAAAACAAAAAAACAAAAAATAAAAAACAAATAAGGGCTATTTCTAAGAGGGTCAGGGAAGGCCGTGCTCCCATATTTCAGCTCCCACACCCCATGTCAAACATGGAAGGGTTGATTGGTGAAACTTGGGCCTCCCACTCCCCAAAACTTCCACCAATCAAACACGTACTAAAGTTTACTTAAATGATTATCATAATTTAAATAACCCAACATATTAAGACTTACCTGGAACAAACGAGTGGAAGTTAGTATTCAAGAATGTCCAATATCACTTTGCTTCCAGCCATTTCAGAACAAATGTTGGGGGACTGTGAAGCAAGCCAACACACCCATACATGAAGACAAGAACATATTCAACTTCCAAAGAATAAATAGTATATAACAAAAAATAATAAATATGTAAAAAAAAATCAACTCATCCATCTTTTAGAACACTCCATATGAGGAACTCGCATAACACCCCTGATTATATATGCATCAAAGCAACAAACCATGATCATGGTAACATGGCCCAGATTCAGTCTAAGTGTTGGGTTTTAAACAAGTTTATTAGGGAAAGAAATACATGACAAAGTGCACTCAATACTAAGAGGGGAAGAAAGGGAAACAGAAAAAGGACCAGGGGGTCTCACCTTATCATTTAAGATCAGTTCAGAAAAGGTATGTCGCAGGAAACCAGTTCCTGCTGGGAAAGTACAACCCCAAGCTGCATAAGATTCAAATGTAGTTTGAAATATAGATGTATCAGAGGTGAAAGTGTTGAAATGCATGGATAGGCAACAACATATATATATATATATATATATATATATATATATATATATAGTAGAGAGAGAGAGAGAGAGAGAGACACACACACACACACACACACACATGGATTAAGCATACCGAAGGCAGATGAAACTCTGATGACAGATTCATCACCAAATTGGAAGGAGAAGCTTCTAGCCTTTTCAGTCACAAATGTAAAGTCAAATGAGAAGACATCCTCTACCATGACTGGATGCTTATTTGCTAGGATGCCAAATGATATCCTGCTTCGAAGAGACATGTTCCAGATAGTAAATTCTCATGGAAGGGAAAATCAGATCTCAATATTACATGTTAATAATATCTAATTCAAATGTACATAAAAGCTCAAAGTTCCAAACAAAGAATCATAACACCAGACTGCTCTCTAGAAAGACTGGTATACTTTGAATTGACAGGTTTGTGATCCTTAATGGTTCGAGCAACAGCCATGTCAACTATAATTGACCAAACAAAGTGACTTCTACAGTAACAAATCAGAGCCCATTTCGATGGGAGAAATAGGAGCCAGCTAGGTCTGCAGGTTTTTTGAATTTTCATTTTATTTTTTGCAAAATCAACTTTTGGTGTTAAAAGAAGGTAAAGTGATGGACATTTACAACTGGAAATTGGTATACAAATTGTGGTAGATAGGAGTTTTGTACAAAATGATTACAAAAAAAGATGAATTATATTCCTACTTAAGATTGGGACTTTATGATCGTGTCATTTGTTAAATAGGAGTTTTGTACAAAATGATTGCAAAAACAGATGAATTATATTCCTACTTAAGATTGTGACCTTATGATCGTATCGTTGTTTGAAGAGGTGCTGTCTTTTGCAAGGGAATCAGCAGCTCCATATGTGTCTAGAAGACTATTGTATGAGGCAGGACAACTCAAAGATTTGGTTGAAGATGGTTTCAAGACTTCATGGACAGGGTGTTGTTTATCTCACTCAATTTATCACATTTATTAAGTCTCCCTTGATCAAGGGAGGGGATCCCCAACAGCTCTTGAACAGTTTGAGGCCTCTGAGCAGCCTCAGCCAGGGTAGAGTTCGTGTGTCTGATAGGACCCAACTAAACAAGTATGATTTTAGCAGTATGGCTAGCTCCACAGGTATTATGTGGCGTCTCAGATATTCTAATGGCCAAGATTGTGGATGGGCTGGTAAAACTAAGTGTGGCACTAGAAAACATTAGCAAAAGGCTAGGGATTCTGATAGCATAGATTTCTTTGGGCAGGCGCAACTCTTTGTATTTACCATCGATGTTACCACTTAAAGAAATGAGCTATTTCTCATTCTCTACATAAGTTATCATAGTTATATACCATTGACACCATTGACAGAGAAAAATTGGGCACCAAGAAAATTTAAGAAAAAAAATATTAAGTCTTGAAGATACTAAGCAAATGCGAAGGTTTCAAAAAACGGCCCCTTGGTGGTCGGCCTGACGCCCAGGCGAGCGCCCTGAACTTCAAGGGCCTTGTAGTGTAAATTCCAGCGTTTCAAAAAGCGCTAGGCGAGTCCAGGCCACCTAGGCGGGCGCCCAGCCTAGGCGGCGTAGTAGAAATTTTTTTTGGGGAGGGTTTTCTCCATCTAAAATAGCCTCGGTTTTAGATTTCAAATGAACCTAAAACCCACAAGTTTGCACCTCATTAGTATTAAAAAAAATGATTTCAAATGAACCTAAAACCCACAATTTTGGCCCTCCTTTAGTATTAAAAAAAATGACCCCCAACGTTTGAGCGGGCGGGGCAAAAACCCTAAGTGGGTTAAGGGGGGTGCCTAAGGATATCCGCCTAGTTTAAAAAAAATGATTTCAAATGAACCTAAAACTTACAATTTTGGCCCTCTTTAGTATTAAGAAAAATGATGCAAACCCTTGGGCCGCATTTCTGCCCCTGGGAGAGGCGAAAACCCTAAGTGGGTTCAGGCGGGCGCCTAAGGATATCCACCTAGTTTGGCCGCCTAGGCGCATGGCAATCCGCTTTTTAAAACTATGGTAAATTCATAAAAAAAAATGTATATATGTGTTGTCCAAACGTACATATATGCTATTTATGTCAATTTTATAATTTATTAGCTTTGAAAATTTTATATCCAAACATATGACATTTTTTAAAATAACCCCATAACCTATTTAAACTTTTGGGGGTCAAAATTACCCCTTTTGCCCTTTTGGACATCTTTAAAAATCTTTAAAAATAAAAAAAAGCCACATCCCTGACGTCGGCCTAGGTGCCTACCTAGCCTGCAGGCCAGCTCGGGGTGCCCTCCTGGGCATCCGCCCAAGTACATCCACCAAGAATGGGGTGTCCAAGTCCGGTCAGAGTATCTTGGCCGCCCAAGTACATCCACCTAGAGATGGGGTGTCCAAGTCCGGTCAGAGGTATCTTGGGCACCCAAGTACATCCACCTAGAATGGGGAGTCCAAGTACGGTCAGAGGTATCTTGGGCGCCCAAGTACATCCACCTAGAATGGGGCGTCCGCCCAAGTACATCCACCTAGAATGGGGCGTCTAAGTCCGGTCAGAGGTATCTTGGGCGCCCAAGTACATCCACCTAGAATGGGGCATCCAAGTCCGGTTAGAGGTATCTTGGGCGCCTAAATACATCCACCTAGAATGAGACGTCCAAGTCCAGGCGCCTAGGCACCAGGCGAACTGTTTTCTGAAACCTGCCCCAAATGCATCCTGAAATGGGAGTATAAATAAATGAAAGCCTATTGCTATTGTCAGTGAATTAATATTGCATAAAACATGAGAAACCTGCCCCAAATGCATCTTGAAATAGGAGTATAAATAAGTGAAAGCCTATTGCTATTGCAAGTGAATTAATATTGCACAAAACATGAACAAGAGACAACAAGAATATAACAATTACCATCCAACATGTGCTGTCCAAAAGCTGAAGTGCTTCATCGCGCCTATTAATCTTGCAGAGTCCCTTAATGAGGCAAAAGAATATGGACAGTTCGGGAATGTGACCCATCCTTGTCATGTCAGCATATAGTTCAAAAGCCTTCTCAATCTTGCCTGCTAAGGACAGTCCTTCAATCAAAGAAGAATATGCAGTTTTTTGAGCAAAACATGGTTGGACAGTAGACACGGACACCATCTCCTTATGTAATTCTAATGCGACTTCCAATCTCCCTGCCTTGCAAAGGCTATCAATTAGAATACTATAAGCAGGAACCATAGGAAACATATTGTATTCAGATATTTCATGTAAGAGCCCAAGAGAATTTATGAACTCTATACTGAACCCTTGAATCACATCCTTGAACCAGAGAGCATGGGGAGGCCAATAAGTTTGTTTCATCTCATCAAGAAGCCCACAAGCTTCATCCAAAAGGCCTGCAGCACAACAGTGATTTATTAATACCCGATAAGTGACAATATTTGGAGCGCACCCCTTTTCAGCCATCTCTCTCAGAAGCTTGAGCCCGAGATCAACTTTCCCAACTTTCCCATACCCATCAATCATTGCGGTGTAAGTTACCACGTTTGGGTGGCACCCCTTCTCTTCCATCATAACCAGAAGCCTAGAAGCTTCATCGGTCTTCCCAACTTTACATAGCCCATCGATCATCTCGGTGTATGTTACAACATTTGGTGAGCAAGAATTCTCGAGCATTTTGGATAGCACCTTAATTGCAAGATCAAGCCTCTTATCCTTGAACAGCCTATCTATCAAGGAGCTGTATGTGTACACATTTGGGCTGTAACCACATTCCACCATCTTGGCAAAGACCTTTTGCGCTTCATCCAACTTACCCACCTTGCAAAACCCATCAATGAGAGCATCATAAACGACATTGTTTGCCAGACAACCATCTTTGCCCATCGCTTCCAAAAGCTCATGGGCCTCAGACACTTTGTGGGCTTTGCACAAACCATCAACCAGAGCACCATAAGTAAAGACATTTGGCTCCATGCCAGCTTCACTTCCAAAATATACATCCACATCCACTTTAATGCCACTTCCCCTCATTCTCTCATAGACCCGACAAGCTTTGTCAACCTCTCCAGCCTTGCAAAGTCCATCAATAAGAGCTGTGTATGTAACAATATTTGGGGCACACCCCATAGAAAGCATCCTTTCAAACAGATCATTCGCCTCAATTAAGCGCCTCGTTTTAAGGTATGCATGTATAAGGGTGGTATAAGTGACAACATTAGGAAGGCAACCATCCCTTGTCATTTCATCAAACCAGTTTCTCCCCTGTTGAATAAGCCCAACCTTGCAAAAACTATCGATCAAAATAGTGTAAGTGAAAACATTAGGAACTATATTGTTCTTCTTCATTTCCTCAAACAAAAGTAAGGCCTTATCCACTTTATCAGCCTGGCAAAGTAACTCAACAACCTTTGTATAAGTGCTCGAATCCGGTATGAAGCCCTTAGTCATCAAATCTCTTATGACCACAATCGCCTTTTCGAATTTCCCTCTTGCACAAAGGCATCGGGTGAAACCCACAACATTTACCTTGTTCAATACACATCCTGCATCTAACATCTCCTCATACACTCTTTCGGCCAATTCCATAGCTTCAATGGTTGGTGGGTCTTCCCTCCCAAAAATCCCTCCTATCAAGATATTGTAAATTACATAACCTGGGCGGCAACCACAAACCCTCATCTTCTTTACCAATTTGTAAGCATAAGCAAACTCTCTAGACTTGCAATAAGCATGGACTAGAGAATTGAATATCGATGGACTGGGATGAAGGCCCTCCGAGGTCATCTGATTCAGAATTCTCCTACACCTATTCAGCTGTCCGGCTTTTAAAAAGCTCATGAGCAAATTCCTATATGTCACAACATTAGGGAAGCAAGAATTCGATCGCATTCTGTGAAGGAACGATATTGCCTCCTCTAAAAGGGAGGCCTCACACAACCCACTTATCATTTTGTTGTATAAAACAGTATCAGGCACAAAATCTTCCTTGTCAATGATGTTAAGTGCTTCTCGCCACTTACCAGCCTTACACAGGGTGCGGGCGAAGCAACCCAGAGTAAATCCATCCAAATTCAAACCAGCATTGCCCATTTCAGTATAGACCTGAGACGCCAATTCGAGCTGATTGGCTAGTAAGAGGACCTGAATCAATGCGTAGTAAGTTGTTCTACTGGGTCGATTGCCACAATCCTTTAGCCTTCCGAGCTCCTCTATCGCTTCTTTCCAGAACCCGCCTTTGCTGCATTTCCTAATAAGCACATTCAACAACCGCCCCAACATCTCACCGTCTTCCTCCTTGATTTCCGATAGAAATTCTACAGGAATTTGCACCCTTCTATCGACTGCCAAAACCTCTAACAGTGCATCATATGTTGCACCGACATGTTGATACCCAATTTGGCGTCCTGCCCAAATGAAGAACTTGACGCACAATTCAGGGCATTTCAATAGTTTTAGAACATCAATAACCAGTGAATGCTTCAGCTTCTCTCTAAAAGGCCTAAGTGATTTGGGCATCTCATCACCCCAATTGGTACCATTAGTCCTGATTAGTTCACAGAGCAACAAAGCCTCATCTGAGAACTTACCAGGATGGAGCTTAGCTTCGTTTTTCATAAAGTCGGCATCATAGTCATAAATGGACTGAAAAAGGAAGGAGAACTCTTCATGAGCTGGTCTGGAAATCATTTCGACGGGCACTTCCAGAGACCCGTTTCCACCATTTATGCAAAAATCAGAGTCACCCAACCCACTGAGATCCTCTGGTGATTGAGAAGAGGAGCAAAAGGTAAGACGATGGGTGTTCTTGAATGGGTGCTTACGCTTTCTAGGAGAGAAGAAATGGGTATTTTGCTTGAAGGCAGTAGAGACCACTGCGTGAAACATGATGCCCATTCTTGGCCATGGCAAATTCATCCTCTCTCGACGGAACAATGGAACGACGAAGATTTGTATAGAGCCAGTATCCACAATGGACTCTTCAGAGAAGAAGAGTGTGAAATTAGGGAGGAGATTTTCTGCAATGGTGACTTTCAAGAGAAGAAGAAGAGGAAGCCATTAGAGGAGCATGATGTTGGACACCCATTCTTTACTTCCCATAAAGCCCTAGAGTGGGTCACGGTTTCAGAAGGTTAGTTTTTACAAGTTTAGCCTTATCTTTCTCCTTAAAGCCAAAAATGAAAAAGGTGACCTTTAACTTTCACAAATATACCTTAATTACCTCTCTCTTTCTTCTTTTTTTTTTTTTTTTTTTTTTTTAACAATTACGGTAGTTAAAGTACCGTAAAAACTAAATTGTTATACGGTAAAAACTAATGTAATAAGATAAAAATTAACATCATTTTAAGTACGGTAAAAACTAATTCATCTAATACAGTATTTTAAGTACCATAAACACTAACTAATGTAATACGGCATTTTACGTACCGTAAAAACTACCCATATCATACATTGTAAAAACTAACCCATGTTATACGGCACTCGAAATGCCGTAAATCATTTTCTACAGTTTATATTTATATTTATTTGTTTCATCATGTTTATATTTACCTCTTTCATCATAAACCATTTTATACAGTTTATATTTATATTTAGTTATTTCATCGTATTTATATTTATCTCTTTCATCTTTCTAATTTTTTTATGTTTTTCTCTTCTTTTCTCTTTAATTCTTTTTAATATTTATCTCTTCTTTCTTTCTCTAATTCTTTTTAATATTTATGTCTTCTTTCTTTTTTATTTCTTCTTTCTCTTCAATGAGATTTGTATAACCCCTGCATAGCTTACTATTCCCTATAAAAATTCCCTTCAACCTTATCCCAAATAAAAATTAGATGGAGTCATATTTATATCACCCAAATAAAAATTAGTTGGAGTCATATTTATATCACATTGGAATCGTGATAGTTGAGTTGATGACATCAGTAAAGAGAGAGAAAGAGAGGTAGGGAGATAAAAGATTTAGAGAGAGAAATAAGAGATAAACATAACAAAAATTTGGAGAGATGAAAAAGATAAATATTAACAGGATAAAAAATTTACGGCTGAGTGCCATATAACAAGGATTAGTTTATAGGGTAATTAAAATACCGTATAACATAGGTTAGTTTTTATGGTACTTAAAATCCCGTATAACATGGATTAGTTTTACAGTAATTAAGTTGTTAGGGTACTTAAAATGCCGTATATCATAGATTAGTTTTTAAGATATTTAAAATGCCATATAACATGGATTAGTTTTTACAGTAATTAAAGTACCGTAATTGGCTTCTTCAAAATTGTAGAAAAAAAAATGTTGGCAAGGTTTGTGAAAGTTGAGTGTTTTTTTTTTAATAAACAAAAATTAAGGTATACTTGTGATAATTTCCCTATTTTTAACCTCCAAGAGCTCTCGGCCATTATTTACCCAAAAGTAAATAAATAAATAAAAGAAAATTTTATATGAGGTTGACACCTTAAAATTAGAATTAAAGAGCACCTCTTCTTACATAAAAGATGTTATAAAAAAATTCAAATTTTAAAAATAGTGCATCTTGCAACACCTTATCTAGAGTGTCCATATTTCAATATTTTCATGGTTTACAAATATGCTTGATATGAGCCATATTTGGAGTTTACTCCCCCACCATCTTAAAAATTTTCAATACGTATCTCATGACAAAGTTTGGAAGAGCATCTTAATTTGATGGTTCAAGGTTTTAACTTTATGCAAACCACACCCATAATTTTAGCTACTAAAATATTTGTGTACATTTAATTTTTATTTATATGAAGCACCTAGACGAGACTTGCCTATATAAAATTTTTAAATTTTAATGTCCATTAAACTCTAACTTTTTGTGAAACAAATATATTTAGGGATTGTATGGTATGAGACTGTTTGATGTGAAATCCAAAATATTAAAGTACGTCTGATGATTTCAAATCCAACAAACAATGATAATTCTTACCTCGTTGTATCAAATGTAAATGGTCTCTTTGTATACATTTCCATAAATTAAAGCTGTCAAGCTTATATTGTTCTAAGAATCCATCGGCTAGAATGTGTTTTTCCTATTTATTGATGGATTTAATTATAATTATAAGGGTGAGGTTTATATAAGGTGTCAACTTTATACTATTGAAGTAAGGTGTACCTCAAAACTATATTGAAAATACTGTTTCGGTGCTACAAAGCCTTGCAATGGTATGAAAATTTGTTGCTTCTCCCAATTATGAAATTTAAAGTTCCAAAAATGGTGACAATCAAGCAGATCTATAAACACTTGGAAATCTTGAAAATAGACAATCCAGATAATATGTTAAAAGATAAACTATTTTTAGGATAAAAAATCCCTTTTTTTTTCATTTCTATGAATCTCGAAGTCGAGATGACCACTTTTTGAAGGCCTTCCAACACAAGAACAACCTTCTCTAACGGGATTTTCAGGTGCATCTTACTTTTACACCTTATATAAACTTCCTAATTTAAAGTTCAGAACAACTAAATCCACTCACTCAAACGCCTCAAGTAAATTTGAGTTCATAAGTTTGGCCACAAGTGGTAGGACAAAGCGTATTTTGATATTGTTCTAAATTCAATGGTTAAAAGATTTGGGAAAGCTTTATATGTTCCCCCTACGACATAGAAGTTCTATCTTCCGCCTACCATCTAGCTACCCATTTTTTATCAAGAGAGCTACTCACCGTTTGATCTTAGATCCGACGTCTCAAAGTATTTTATTTTTAGTTTTTTTAATACAATTTTTTTGAATATGAAATTCGGTACGTGTCATCTTCTCATTGAGGCACACCTATAAAAAAATATTAACAATAATTTTTAGATAAAAAATAATGACCAAAATACCCCTTAAAATATTAAAGGGTATTTTGGTCATTTTATTTTATTGAAAATATATTTTTATATTTTTCGTTAATGCTAGTTTAATAGAGAAATAGACGTTCAAAAATTGATGTCAAAATAGTATATAGAAAAAAAAAAAATAGTATAAAGATGTGACATTGTGATTGGAACAATCTTAGCCCTCCATTCAGAATGGACGGTTGGTTAGGGAGGACAGAACTTCTATGCTGTAGAGAAAACATAAAAAGCTTGCCCTTCGGTTTATATGGCGATAAAGAGAGAAGGTTCAAGAGCTACACAATAGTTGTATAGAGAGAAGGTTCAAGAGCTACACTATAGTTGTATAGAATCATACCCCAATGTGCAAAAATTTAGCAATAGTATTATTTGCCCTAATTAGTTAGGAAAAAGTTTTGAGGATGATGATTATTATTTGCTGTACGTACCGTTTAATTAAAAAAAAACAAAAAAAGAAAAAGAGACATGTATTCCCTCTAGCCCTTGACCACTTACAAATCCACATTTTCAGAACTGCACATAAAGCTATTACTTTGATATGGCGATTGGGGTGTCCAAACGAGGCCTACACAATGATAACTGACCTAGCCTACTCTGTTCAAATTCAAAATCTTGAACAGCGAATCAGTTCACATCCTCGCTCTTTTACTTTGAGAATGATCATCTTTTACAGAGTTGTTGACAACAAGAAGCTTATCAGGATGGTATTGTCCCTGTTCAGTGTGAGCAATCCGACTTTGCCATCTCATTGCATCAGCAACGTTCTTCACTTTCACAATCGTATCAACATGATCTCGAATTATAACAGCACCATGCGGACGTAAAATTCTATGCATCTCGAGGAGAATATCGACCATATCACACCTGCGAAAATCATAGCGCTTGTACAACTAAATCAAACACCACCAAAAATTATCAGCAAATAAAAAGTAGGATAAATATTTGGTTAGTCAGCCAGTTCATGCATCCACCACATTTTTTGTCGGACTTGAAACCCAAAATACATCCAAAGTCATTGTAAATCCATTTTGTCTCAAATCCAAGAATTTGGAGCAGCATAAATAGTTGATCTAATAATCTTTGAAAAACCAAAATGAACGGTCTGAAAATCAGTACAAAATAAATCATTGTTAAGGCTCAAAATTCATTATTTTATTTTTTCTAAATTTATAGTCATGATCTAGATGATATACCTGTAAAATTTGTCCAAAATTTATCATCGAGTTCGACTTTGTGAGGGTGGACCTGATGTAATGGGTGCATCCCTGGACGCACTTAAAACCCTACCTAAAGTATATATCGATCCCCCACAAAGAACCCCATTTGTCTTAGTTATGGATGACTTACTAGGCACCTACAAAATGAGATACCATGGTGCATGTTGTTCATAGACGACATAGCTTTGATTAGTGTTCGCAAAATCGAATCGGAATGGTTAACCGGACATGGGGCCAGAAGCAGTTCAATCGGCCTAACTAGTAAATTCAACCGTTCTAACGGGGCAAGTCCCGATCAGTTAAAAAAATTGTTGAAAAAAAAAAAGATACAAAAAAAATCTACTAAAATATAAAAAAATATAAAGAATGATTAAAAAAATACACATTCAAATGAAGTTGAAAATTAATAAAAAAATTGGATTTTACATAATTGATTTGTGCCTAAGGGTATTTTTAAAAATTTCCTAAAACGATGAGAAAATATAAACGTGAGTATTAATGACAAAACAATTTATAATCTTTACCAATCTTTACCATCATATAAATAATATTAAAAAGTGTATTACAAACCAAATTCCTTATTTTTTGAGATTTTATATACTTTTTTTTAATTATTTTTGTTAAAATACCGGCCGATCACCAAAACTGCCCAAAAACGGAACCGGCCAGTGGGTTTTGATCGATGAGACCCGAAAGGACGTCAACACAAAATTAGAACTTTGGAGGGATTCTCTACAATATATAGGTTTTAAACTTAGCCGGACTAAGACAGAATATATAGAATGCAAGTTTAGCAATAATATGAGTAGAGACGAAGAAGTAGTTAATATTAATGACCAAGAGACACAAAAACGAATGCATTTTTATATCTTGGGTTGATAATCAAGAAGAATAGAGATATTGAAGAAGATATCGCATATAGAATTAGAGTAGGTGGGTGAAGTAGAGATGTGCAAATGGAATTTTATGTGATTGCTGCAATACCAATGAAGCTAAAGGGCAAGTTCTGTAAGACAATTGGTCGACCAGCTTTGTTGTATGGGGTAGAATGTTGGGAAGTCAAAAAACAATATACCAAAAAAATGAACGTAGCAGAGATGAGGATATTGAGATGGATGAGTGGCAAGACAAGAGGAGATAGAGTTCGAAATGCATACATTCGAAAACTTTTAGGTGCAACACCAATAGGTGATAAGATGAGAGAGAGTAGACTTAGATGGGCTGGCCATGTATGGCGTAGACCCAGTACAACACTTGTTAGGAGGTACGAGTTAGTTCAAGTGGAAGGCTTAAAAAGAACAAAAGGTAGGTCCTAAAGGATATGGTTGGACGTAGTGAAAAAATATATAGGGACTTAAGGCTTCACTGAGGGAATGACCCTTAATAGAGCAGAATGTCAGATCAGGATTCGTGTAGCCGACCCCAATTAGTTGGAAAAAAGTTTTGACGATGATGATGAGATGATGTATGGAGAACCCCATTTCCCAAGCTCCCTAGATTGAAACTTCCAACAATAAGGTACATTAACTGCATTGGGAGAAAAGAAAGATGAAGAGAAATGAAGACATCATTATGATTAACAAAAGAATGTACACAAGGTTTGGAGGCGCTTAATGCTTTTTTCATTAATAGATCAGACAAAGAGGCGGCTTACTTGTCCTTGTACAAGCTGAAAACTCCATTTGCATGTATTAGATCATATGTGCGGGGGTATGTTGAGAAGGCTTCACACCTGTGAGGAAGCAAAAAGGGAGTACAATAAATGCCAAATTAAGAAGTAGTGCCAGAAATAATCAATCCCATGGACATAGCTCATGTTTAAATTACCATCAGGTAGCAAAAGGAAAAAGAAGCAATTGCATTATGCATGTCATCGAAGGAAGATTTAACCAACATCACAACAACAAGACTTCAAAATGATCAAATCCCAGTTAAGCACTCATTACTTTCAAGGACCAAAGATTTGCGTGTGTGTTGACATCCACTTCATGACTCTAACCATATACATTAGCCTACTCAGCAACCCTTGGTTCATGCCAAGCTGTGCAATTAGCTTTGCTTTGAACATCACTTTCCTAAGCTAATACGAATTCCCTAAAAAAGAATACAAGGAGAACAACCACTAGCTGAGGCAAGCAAAATTAAGCTAGAGAGAATTCCCAGAGGTGCATATCATTCCTTGTTACAGCCAAAAACGTATTTTAGATAGAAAGCCCCATAATTTGACGAGGTGTACAACAAAATCCCTTTGCTCTTTTGTTGTAAATTATCAGCAAAAGAGACATACTTACCAGTCCATGTATGTCCCAATGAGGCCCCGTTCATAGATAATACCAAGCGTGTTATTCCCAGCATCTGAAGGAACGACATTCATAACCCACAAAGGGTACTTCGACAAGGCAGCACCAAAACCTCCTAAGCCTGCATTCATGTCCATGATATTACGGTATCTTCCCACTTTGAAAGAACTAAGCAAGCTTTGGTAATATGTAATTGCTTTGTTCCACAATTGATTATCATGGTAAAAAAACTTCGTAGAGATTCCTGCCATGGTTGCTTTTGAGATTCTAGGGGGAGCAGTGCTCAGCCTTTTTGGCCACTTCTCAAGAGCACCTCCTGCTACGGCTTTGAATGATTTCACCTTTGGAAGTGGTGTTATACACAATTCCATCCTTTTGTACCTGTTGGTGTTGAATAGCAAAGCATTAGAATGCAGTCCTCCTCAATAGGGAAAAAGTAGATGACAAGAATTACAGATCAATAAAACCATCAGAACGAGCATTATTATTCCTGAAATTCATGCAAGCGGAGAAAATCCACTTGGTGTTTTAAGATGCCTTTTGGAAATTCTGGCCAATCAGACAAACTCTGATTGTTACTCTGAATACCTTAAAGAAATCCTTAGGTCATTTTGCAAACACGAAGCAGTTTACCAATCGCACAATAAAAGATACTACTAGAACTAAGTTTCAAAACTCCCTTTATGATGCTTTCAGCTTTCCACGGATAAAAATCAGAGGAATTTCCATTAGTTTATGAAATTGGGGTTACAAGGCTTAAAAAGGGCAATGAGTAGGCCAGAAAGGATATGGTTGAAAATAGAGAGAAAAGATATGGAGATTTATGGCCCTTAATAAAGTAGAATGGTGGATCAGGATTCATGTAGCCGACCCCAATTAGTTGGGAAAAGGATTTGATGATGATGATGGTGAAATTGGGGGGGTTCCGTGTCAACTCCGAGAAATCAAGGGCATTTCTTACATTTAGAAGAAAAAGCAACAGGGTTGAGAGAGTAATCACCAGGCAGATTCAGGGTCAGTTGCCTCACAAAAAGGAGGGGACTTGAGAAGCTTTGATGTTTGGATGCAATGGACATGATTGGTGGCTTTCCTCCAAACAGCTATGGGACCCTTCTCGGCAATTTTCTTCCAACACAGGCGCCTCGCTAGATCCTCGATAGCTCCCTGCTCTTCCTTCAACTCTTGGGGCTGCATTCCCCAACCTTTATAGCTGTTTCTCCAGCTGATTGGTGGCCCTGACAGGACCCAATAGCCGCCCGGTCTTAAGATACGATCAATTTCCATTAGATGCAAGCCTCCTAAGCATTACATTTAAGAATCAGAAGTGCCATATAAAATCTAGTCTTCGAATCTAGTCAAGAAGACCAGAACAAAATTATCACCAATATGCACAAGGAAATGTAAATTCTCAAAGTCCCAACTTGAACTAAGAAGGGAAAAAAATCAAGTGACAACATTCCATTGGATTCTAACACTCCGGTATCCTTGTTTAGAGTGTTGGTTTTGAAGATATAGAGTGTGGCGATATTGCATTCCATTAGGAAACAACAGGAGCCTCTACTGATAAAGCAGTGACACTATTTTGGTTATTTTATACAAAAACCAGTTGCACTTGTAATTTTATAAGCATAGACAAGAGAAACACCTAAATTCCCTAAATTTGTCGCCATGAGAAATTACTAGTTCATCACCAAGTGAAGTTACCATGAGCAGTCCACCCAATTAGACACCTTGAACAATGAACCATATCGAAGGACCTTGAAGGATATGGAAGCCGATACGTGCTCAGTATTCCAAGCATCGCGGGTAGCCCACGTTCCAAAGCAAGCTGGACTTGAGCATGGTGTATGTCCCTTGGTGCGATGGACATTGTCAAAATGTCTAAGTCCAGCAGGTAAGCACCAAAGCTTGCAACCTGTGAAGGAAGGACAATAATGGATGGGTTTAGTTGTCACTGTCGTATTAATTGACATAAAAAAATAGCTGAAAATCCACAAAAGAGGAATGATTTAGAAGAAAAACAAACTTGCCATGAATTCAATAATGATTCAATTCGAAATCATTTAAAAGTAACAGAATAAATAATCAACCATTATATAAACCTTTCCTGGCTGCAAAGAACTATTGGTCTTGTTTGGTTTCAGGCGAGGAAGGGATACCTTCCAGTGATTCAACCACTTCATCTATGATGATCTAACTGCCATGGAACCAAGTTCTCCAAAACTCATGCCAAGACTATGCAAAACAAGATGGATTGTCATTTGTCACATAAAAGGTCATGATCAAGTAATCTTCACTACATATAACGTGATCAAAGCCCAGTGAAGGGTGGCATGCACACTTGCTGGAAAAGCTTCCAATGAAGAAAGCACCATCTCAACCTAAGGGAAATCTATAGAACAATGAAGTTGACTTTATACATATTCACTGTATTTCAAGGACTTAGACTAGAATTATCAAGAATGGTCCTTATGTATCTGATTAATGGCAGAACTGTAATCAAAATAATCACTAATAGTATAAAGAATTTCACTCGCACATATACAATTAATTGTAAGTTCATGACGCATTCCATTACCATTACAAAACCCAGTTTATCTAGAAACAGATAGCAACCTAATAAAACCACAAAAGTTACAAGATAAGCCATTTGGTTAAAACAACCAGACTTTGCACATACATTGGATAGGAAAGACAAGCCTCGTAGGAATCAAAGCACCCAAGTAACAGAATCAAAACAAACATAACTACTTTTCCAGTATGAAACCAAAACCAATTTGCAAATTTGACCATCAACAAATTTTCAAAAGCTAAAAATATTGGCAAAATGAGAGCACTCAAACGAAATCCCCATTCATCATGAACACGAAACAACCTTCCAATTTTCAAATTTGACTATGATCATACCCAGAAACTAAAGTTTCTTGACAGAAGTCGTACAAAACTAAAAGCAATCCTCAATACTCATTTGATGCGCAAAGGCATTAGAAGACACTCGAAAAGATTTTGAATTGTATTAGCAACAAGAAGAAGTTTGGGCTCTTCTTACCCCACACCCAACATCGAGAACAGTCCTCACATCACCATTCCTCAAAGGAACAAACTTCGCAATCTCTTCAATGTAAGGCTTCGCCCCTCCAGGGAAAGAAGTTCCACCTCCAGGGAATACCAACTTATTGTGATCCAGCCGAACCCAGTTCTGGTCAGCCTTAGTCTCAGTGAGCCTTTTGTAAGGTACATTCAGAAACCACACCATATCCCTGCTCTTTGGCCACCGAAATGGGGTCCTATACTTTGAAGGCACGGGGATCAAGCATCTCAGTTTCTCACTCCTCTCAGGACAGTGTCTCTCTCTGAAAAATAGCATATCAGTGTCAAATTTCTTCTCTCTCCGGGTGTCATGGCATGGACAATAGTCCCTGTACTTGGAATCACAGAACTGGAAGAAGTTGGGGATGATGGTCTCATTGTCTGATAGGTTTGGGACTGAAGGATCAGAGTGGTGGAATTCAAAATCAAAAAAGGGTTCAGTTTGGTGAACAGTAAGGAGTTCCAGCCTTACCCCATTACCAAAACAATCTGCAGTTGAATTGGAGAATGAGTTTAAGAGAAGAGAAGATGGTTTTTTGTGGAGATTTGAACCAAGCAAGTAGGATAAGAGGCAGAGGAGAGAGATACAGAAAAATCTGAAAATAAGATTCCTGTGAGTTGGGGTGGTTGGTGACCGTCTCTTGGCCATTTGAGTGGTGAATGGGGAGACCTTAGAAGTCTCAATAAAGAGAAATGGTGCATTGATAAATTATCATTTTAGACACAGGAGGGGAGAGTGGGCTTGCTCAGTGGACTGGCTAATCGTAAGGAGAAGGAAAATTGTTTCATGCGGCCTAGACCGCATTTTTACATATGCGGTTCAAAAAAAAGTACAAAGCATCTAGGTGTTCCATCTAAAAACAAACAATAGAAATTAAATGTCCAAAATGTTTTCTTGCTCTAAATAATTTTTTTAATTTTTAAAATTTATTAAATATCCAAATGTCTTAAAAACCATTTCAAAAGATTGATTTATTAAAGGCCCTCAATTCTACATATGCAGACCAATAACAGGAAGATGGGTCAATCACTTCCTTAGAGAAAGAGGTGGGTCACAGTCACCAGTAAAGGTCGAGAGAGAGGGTTGGGTCTGGGGTCATAACAATTGCTAGGTTTTAACAAATTTTCCAGTCTCGTTTACTGATTTGGGTTTTTACAAAATCCAGATTTGACCCACCTGTTTATTTGGGTCATCTTGAGACTCTATTTTTTAGTTGGATTCTTGAACAGTTTTTAAGAACATGGAGATCATGAATATGAAAAAATAAATAAATTTTAAAAATTTAAAACAATAATTTTATTGATAAAACATTTATACCGTTAGTTTCAATTATTTTTACATGGACCACCTTGCGTCCATCTTAAAAATCGATGTTTTGTATCTTGACAACCTCAAAGGTAGAAATGTGGTCCTCGCCCATAAAACAATCTTCCATTTAATAGAGGGATTGAAATAGTGTTAAGAAATGTGGATGGGGGAATTGCACTTCTGATCCCACTGGGTTTGATCCGGATTGGAAGCCGCCCTAGTCAGCTCGCCGGATGGCTTTTCAAACCCAACCTAATAAAAACAAAAAAAAACAAAAAACAAAAATTAGGGAATGCCCCATATGTAACATCTACCTCAAAAAAACTTTTAAAAGGAAAAGTTTATTTAAGGTGTCTACTGTACGAGTACGGTGCACCTAAAATACCCACAAAAAGAGGTTGTTTTTATGCTAAAAAACCCTCCAATCAATCATCTCAACTTTGAGATTAATAAACATGAAAAAAAAAAGGATTTCTAGTATTAAAAGTGCTTCTGACACATTATTTAGATTATCCATTTTCAATATTTTCAAGTATTTATAGATTTACTTGATCGTCATTAGTTTTGAAACTTTAAATTTCATAATTGGGGTCGATAATCAATTTTCATATATTTGCTAAACTTTGTGGCATCGAAACTGTATTTTTTAGGTGCACCGTACTTCAACAGTATAAGATTGACACCTTATACAAACCTCACCCAAACTTAAAAAAAGCCCTAGTTGAAATGTCTCTAACTTTAGTTACTAAAAAATGCATGTTATTTTCACTCACCCGTTCGGCACTTTGTTTTAGTGTAATTTAGGATAAAGGATGGGGTTTCTATGAGTCAGCCGGCCCACTCATATGTGGAAAGGACGGGTTTGTATAAGTCGGCCAACTCGTATGTAAGCCCTCTCTAAAATCTATTTAAAAGATGGAATTTTTGTTATTGATTCAACTAGGTCAACATGATCATGAATATAAAAATAAAATTATAATTATAAAATTAAAAATATATTTTTAAATGAAATTAAAAAAACCAATGGAAATTTCTATTTCTCTCTCTCAAATCTCTGTCGGAATTATAGAAACCTTTCCCTTATAAAACAGTATTTCTCGTGCATTTCTGCTTTAAGCTCCACCTATTGTATATGGAATGTATTCAATTAAATTTAAATCAAGTGAGTCATTGATTATTTGATTTAGATTCAATGCTTTATGGTATTTTATTTTTAAATTATATAAATATGAAATTAAATACGTGTCATCATCTCAATGAGGCACACCTAAAAATATATTTAAAAAATATTTTTGATAAAAATATAATGACCAAAATACCTTTACATTTTTTAAAGGTATTTTCATCATTTTATTATTGAGAATATTTTTTATATATTTTATAGGTGCTGAGTTTCATTATTTTTCCAAATAGTATGAGCTCTGAATTCCTTAGATACATAGCCCGTGGATGACCGGTAAAAATAGGATAGCGGCATTTTTTGGGCTCCAAATCAATTTTTTTCAAGGGAAAATTATACAGACCCCCTTAAATGTACTTTTTAGACATTAAGTCTCAACACTTTTCATATCACATCCCTAACTCAATTATTTTTTGTCCTTGCTTTTGGATCCCTAGTCAATTAAATAGTACGCTAAGGGCTAAACTACATTTTTAATCCTCCCTTACTTGTTAAAACTCTCTCCCTCTCTCTCTCTCTCTTTCTCCCCACTCATAATAGAAAAATGCGGTTCGGCACAAAAGTGTGTCGAATCGTAGTGAGGCTTATTGAATTTGAAGTCAGATTCCAATGCGACAAACATTTGTGTCGGATGGCTAGATCCTCTTTTGATTCAATACAAAAATGTGTCGGACCAGCTTTAGGCTTTGAATTCTATAAGCCTCACTACCGGACTGACACACTGTTGTGCCATAAAAGCATTTTTTCCTTGTTTTTGCCACAGTTCGATAATAAATGTGCTGGACAAAAAAAACATGGTAAAAAATACGATGCAGCATAAATTCTGTCAAACCGGCTTATAGCTTTCGATGACCGGTTCGGCACATGTTTTTGCCAAATCGAATTTTTGGCCATGTTCTTTTGATCAGACACTTGTTTTGTTATGCCTAAGCTAGACTGCATTTTTTGGGCAAATTCCACCGGTTTGGAAAATTTTGTGCCAGGCTGATTCCCATTTTTGCTTCAAGCAGCATGCCTCGTAAGTTGACAATACGTGTACTAAATATGGTAGTTTTGTCGTAAAAATATAATTTTTTTACTTGGAGGTAAAAGCGATGAAAAACAGTACTTGGATTAAAATTGTGATATGAAAAATATGAGGGGGTCGGATGTCTACAAAGTTTATTTCAATGAAGTTTCTATAATTTTCCCTTTTACTGGAGAGGAGAAGACCGAAATGATACTTCCTTCAATCTTTTGCCCGCTTTAAAAGTGGCTATCGAGGTCGGAAAACATCATAATCAATATTTTCCATAGACACAATAAGTTTACCAAGGGTAGGGGCCCTCTCCCCACTGACTCACCCAAAACAAAAAACAGAAAAAGAAAAATAAGATAAACTCCATGAAATGTATCACATTGTGTACATCCCATGATAGATAATAAGGATATAATTATTAATTTGAAGAGATTTGATAATAGAAGTGATTTGATTTCTCTCCTCAACCCGAACATTTATGATTGATTTGGCTTGCTTGATGAATAATTAGTAAAAGTATACAATGATGTTTGTTTATTTTTTGTACAAAAAAATCATAATCACTTTTAATTGTTATATGTGAAATTAGATTGTTGAAAGTATATTGTTAATCATGCTCAAAGTCTAATAAAAATTTTCTTAGACTTTGTGAAGATAAATGACACACCACAACCACTTGATGTGGCATTATCTTTCAGTTGAGGGTATTTGTGACCCTTGTGTAGAAAAGATAAATGTCTCATTTAACATAATACCTTGTTATTAAGGAAAACATTTATGTAAGGCTGACACTGACATCTTATGCTGTGGAAGTACGGTGCACACTATAAATCTACTTGAAAATGTTATTTTAAAGTGGAAAATCCTACAATTGATCATCTCAACCTCGATATGTACATAAAGGGGGAAAAAGAAAAAGGATTTAAAGTCTGAAAAATAGTACATCCGGTAACACATTATGTGGATTATTTGATTTTAAAAATGTTAAGTATTTATAGATCTGCTTGTTCTATAACAATTTTTGCGCTTTAAATTTCATAATCAATTATTAAAATATATGTTTAGGCCATCATAAGGGTTTTCAATATTGAAACTATATTTTTAGCAAGATTTAGAAGTGCATCTTATTTTGATTATTTAAAGTTGACACATTATACAATCCCCACCTATTATTAATCCATTGACATTCTTTCAACATTACATTTAATTGACATTCATTCAACATATACATTTAATTAATTAGATTCAATTTTAAAAAATAAGGAAATTTTATTGATATTCTCTCAATTTGTAGCATATTTTCCCTCAATACTTTTGATACCACAATATTACTACTAACGCTATTGTTCTTTGCAACCACACTCAAAGTAAAAAAGTTAGTTTTTTTGGATCAAAATATGTTTCTCCCGTTTTAGCCCATGTTTCCAAAATATGATGCCCAATGTGAAAGGAAAGTATATATTGTGCATTAGGTTAATATGAAAGGCATATATTATAATCAGTATATATAGGAAGGGTAGGTACATGATCATTCGTATATATATTGATTATAATATATACCTTCATATTAATATGGTACATAATATATACTTTCTTTTTACCCCCAACATGTGTTACTCAAGCACAAAAGTATACCGGACCAACACAAGTTGCATATAGAGCTGGACTAGTACAAAAAATTGTGTTGGACTAGCTCTATACAAGAGTGGAAAACATGAGAGGGGGGAGGGGGGCAATGCCTACAAAGTACAAATTGAGAGTACCTATAATTTTCCTTTTAAAAAACCAAGGCAAATCCCTTTGTCTCCCTTCAAAACAACAAAACAAGTTGTCAAAACTTTGCTTTTTTAGTTTAAACCAAAATCAACCAAGTTAAATGGCCTTCCCTACATTCCGTAAGGGGCTACATTAGATGGAGCCTTGACCATGCAACATGCTCTAATTCCAAAGTTTCGAGCTTAAGACATGGGTTTTGCGAGAATTAAGCTGTTTGGTTTCTAGATTAACTTGACCACTTGAAGTTGGTTGAGGTGTCGAGTTAGTAAGTCTAAGATGATTTATCTTCTTTTTTTTCCCCACCTTTCAAACTTAGTTTGTGGGCTTAGGAGCCCATCAAATAGGGGTGATAACCGCTGGCAATGTCCGGCTGGACCTAGACCTAGACTCGAAAAAACTTATGGCACCCGGATCCGACTAGACCCGATTGAACTCGATCCAAAAATAAAAGAATATATATAGTTTAATATATTTTAATATCATATTATATATATAGATTATTATTAAAATATTATAATTAAAAATATATAGTTATATTTATTTAAATATTATATATTAAATATTAGTTAAATAATAACATCATTCAGATCGAGGTCCGAGTCGGGTCCACATGGATCAGACCTGAATAGCATTCGGGTCCGGTATTTGGACCTAGACCGGACTCGACCTGACCCGACCCATCGGGTATAATTTTTGGACCCATAATCGAATCCAGGTCAGGTCGGGGTCCATTGCCACCCCTACCATCAAACACTTGTACCACTTTTCGGTTCAGATTGAGTTGAAAAGTTGTTGTGCCCCATTTTAGTAATATGGTCCCCCACCTTTATACATTGAACAAGTCATGAAAAAGTGAAAAGGAGTCATTACTTGACATGCTTCTTTAAAGGAGCGGTAGTCATGAGTCTTCCATGAATAATGAAATGGGATTCCATTTCTTTGGCGTGGGAAATAAGAATAATGCCTTTTTTTTTTCTATAGTATGGGTCAGCTTGGGAATACCATAATAACCAAATTTCAAGAAAACAAAATTGCTTGTGTTTGGTATGGAAAAGCTTATGGAAAAGTATGGACCATTAACTTTTAGTATAAACAGGTTGCAATTATTTTTGTTTATTTGATTTCAAACTTGGTAGTTGTGAGTATGTTATTGACTAGATTCAAAATTAAAAAATAATTACTAGAACTTCATAACACACTCCAAGCCACAATTTGACATTGAATAGTTAGGAATGTTTGTGGCCTCCTTGTAACAAAGATAATGATCTCGTAGTATAAATCCTGTTTGTTATATAATTCTCTATGTTTAAAGGCACATCTCTGTTTGGCTACTAAAATTGTTCTTATGGGCATAATTAGTTATATGCATTTGGGGCCTATTGTTGTTTGATTTTAATGGGACACTTAGCAATGAGTCGACAATAATATCTTATATTATTACAGTTTGTCAAGAACATCTATTATTAGTTTGTGATATTATTGTCGGTTTTACTCCCAACTATTTGATCAAATATTGGGCGATGATTGTTAGTACCTAAAACCACACAAGTGTAAAAAAGAATCAATGCAGGGTAGAACTAATAGTGGTTATTGTAAGGAATCAAAGCAGTTTAGAGCAACTCATTGTGAACTGCAGGCCGTCAATGTGATCTAAAACCAATAGTTTTGCATCACTTTAATTCTGCTCTTTGTAGGACATTAATGTGATCCGAAACTAATATGCAAAAAAATATTAAAAATACTAAGATACATTAATATTAAAAAATATTAATGTGATCCAAAACTAACATACATTAATAGATATAGGTGGGAAAGGGCAAATTTTAAAAATATTTATTAGCAAGTATTGTATTACAAAATCCCATTTTTCTTGTGAAATCAACGGTTTTGATTTATTGCGCTTTTGTAGGGGCGATGATTTTGCAAGTGGCATCATCCAGCAGATTATGCGTAATTAAACATTTTATTTTGGGTTAATTAAATGAGTCCTTTTTTTCTTTTTTTTTCTTTTCTTTTTTTTTTGGGATAATTTAATGGAAAAACCCCTGCCCATTTTTGAAGGTGTCTAATAGTTGAGATGACATTTTGTCTTTTTAAAGACTTATTTGGAATCGGCTTCTCAAGGGTCCCACCTTGCCACGGACACAACGAAGCAACTGAGGTAACATTTGAATAAGGAAAATGTTTATGTAAGGCGTCAACTTTATACTATATAGGTAAGGTGCACTTAAAAAAGAAGATTGTTTTTATACCAAAAAATCTGCAAATCGATAATCTCAACCTCGAGATTCATGGCATAAAAAAAAAAAAAAAAAAGTTTATAGTCCTAAAAATAATTATTCTAACTCATTATCTAGACCGTCCACTTACAAGATTTTCAAATATGTATAGATATGTTTGACCATCGCTATTTTTTAAAATTTTAAATTTTATAATGGGAGCAGCGATGGATTTTCATAAAATCGCAAGGCTTTATAGCATGGAAACTGCATTTTGGGCACGGTTTGGAGGTACACCTTATTTCAATAGTATAAGGTTGACCCTCTGTCTCTTCAGTTGATGTCAAAAAGAAAAGTGGTGTCTCCTCTCTCATGATGCAAACCGGTTTTTTTTCGTCTCTTGAAAAAAAAGCCTCTCGCTTTTTTGTGCGCTCCAACTTTAACTTTGAACATTGACTAATACATATCGTGTGGTTCGTATAAGGCCGAGGTCTTAAACAATAGAAGTAGGCAATACCTTCAAAAAGTGTTGAAATATGTCGTTTCAGTGTCAAAAATCTTTATGATGGCCTAACAATTTATTTTCATCTTTTATTATAAAAATAGAAGCCAAAAATAATGAATCAATCCGATCTTTGAACGTTTGAAAATCTAAAAAATTGACGGTCTAAATAATACATTACACGATGTACTATTTTCAGAACTTGAAATTTATATTTTCTCATGTCCATACATCTTGAGATCGAAATGATTGAATTGAGGGTTTTTCAATATCGTAACAACATTTTCTAATAAATTTTTAAGGCATGCCTTAATTTGATAGTTCGAGGCCCTATCTTAATATAAACTTTTTTTTCTTACATAAATGATATGATATGAATATATATGTATGTACACTTTTGCGGCTACTTTTTTTTTTTCTCTACTTATTTCTTTTATGCTTTTTCAACTATCTCATTTCATTTAGTTTTCATAACCCAAGGTCAATTCTAATCGGACTAAGGAGATTTTTGAGTAAGATTAGGTGGTAGTGTTATTTTTCTATTCCGGTCCAAAGTAATTATGAATGAGATTGACGGTTTTATTAAAGCAATTATTAATCATATAGACGATTTCTAGAAGAAATTTAGAATAAGATCAACGGCGACTAAAACACTCATCGAGAAGTGCGGGGTTGGTGGCTCTTAGAACCAAGTTCTACCATGCCATATAATAAAAATCAAATTTCATAACAAATTATTATTATTTTTTTTCTTTTTTTTTTGCTTAATTTTTTTTGCTTTTTTTCTTAATAATAAGAATCAAATTTCATAACAAATGACCTTTCCTAAAGGACGGTTGAGAAATATCCTTGCAATTTTTTATTTAATAATAACAAGGGAGCTAAAAAAGAAATTTAAGGAATGAACAACCCAGCTGCTACATGCTCTCGCTCTCTCTCTCTGTCTCTCCATTAGCTCTCTTCTGGCGCAATCCCGTTTCGTGAGGGAGGGTTGACCCGCTGTATATATTCCTACTTCGTTCTTATAGATTTATAGAGAGAGAGAGAGGAGGGAGTCCATACTCCTTAGGTGGTAATTTAGAGAGAGAGAGAGAGAGAGAGAGAGAGGAGGGAGGTCCATACTCCTTAGGTGGTAATTTAGTAGGGAGAGAGAGCTAGGTAGCACTGAGAGAAGAGAGGAGAGAGCGTGGGCGAAGTTAGTAGAGAGAGAGAGAGGGAGGGGGGGAGGGAATGGGTAGGAAGAATGGTGTATTGGGAATTGGAGGAAGCAATGGAGTTTGTTTGTCTCGGAGGACACTTGTGGCACTTGGGTTGGGTCAGTTTTTGTCTCTGTTGATCACTTCCACTGGTTTTTCTTCCTCACAGCTTTCCCGCAGAGGTAATTTAATCTCATTTCCTTTTTCTTTCATGGTCCTGTTTTCATTGGCTTCTCTCTCTCAATTTCTTCATTCTTTTGTTAGTTTTGTTGCTTAGCTTTGCATCACTTCTCATCTTCCACTTATTTGTATGGTTCGTTATGGACTTTTGATGGATGGTTTAGTCATTTTTTATGCTGATTTTCTTCCATTTTTCAGTATAGTAATCTGTGTAAATTGTTCTCTTGTTTATTTTGATAACTCAATTGGGGTGTCAATCTGTTTTTCTTTTCTTTTTTCTGTACTTCTTTTGGCTAATGATGAACATGTTCAGCTGTTTTCATTTGCTTCAGTCTCTTCTTTGTTCCTCAACATCACATTTATATGTTTTATTCTATATTTTGGCTTTCTTTGCACCAGTGCCGCACCTCGTTAATGTGTTGGTTTTTTTATTCGTTCTTCAGCTATAGGTCTCTTCTTAATCTACTAAATTCTTTTGGGTTGGCGATGAATTGTTGAATTGGGTTTGTTCTTTTAGGGATCAATGCACCGACTTCACAGTCTTTTCTTAATTACGTACTTTTGGCCGTTGTTTATGGAGGTATCATGATTCATCGCCAGAGAGGACTGCTGGTAATGAACCCTTCTCCTGTTGCAACTTAACTGCTTCTTTTCTTTTTTCTTCTTTCCTTTCTTTTAGTATAAGCTGGTCTTTATGAGCATTGGTCTCTGACCTCTTGATTTGTGAATAATTGCATGGTGAGAATAAATCCTAAATCTCATTTTTCAATTTTCATTATTGTTTACGTATTACAAACTTGGTAACTGATTGTTATGAGGAAATCTCTACTGCTTGTTCCAAATTTTGTAGATGAAATTAGGCTTCTAGTGTATGTATAGTAACAAATATACTGTTGAGATTAGATGAGGGCATGCATGTATGTTATATGTGCATATGCACGTTTGTATGCATATGACTCCAGTTGCCTTCTCTCGAACAGTTATTCCCAAGCATGGGTGGTGGATTTGCTCATTCATGAGGTTAATCTGATGAATAGCTCATATTAAATTGATCTCAATGGGTGTTTCCCTTCTAAGGTACTTCGCATATGGAAAATATGATCCAGCAAGAGTTTGGTATGATTTATAGTATAATTTTGCTATATTGATGCAGTACTTACACACCCCACCATGAGTAAAATAAAATAGACATTCATATCTGTCTACTTACACACCCCACCATGAGTAAAATAAAATAGACATTCACATCTGTCTGTGTAACCTTAAAAAGGAGAGATTTCCTTTGCTTTCTAAGGTTAGTGAAAACCTACAGTTCTATGACAGAGTCTTATTGATTTCCGTTGAATAATGATACATTGGCATATGACATGGTACACAAATTTAAAAACATGCAAATATATAGCATTATGTTGCATCTCAGTGTTAATATTCTTTTTTTAACTCTTCCAACTTGTTTACTTGGTGGAAGATTTCTCAATCCAATTTTTTTTATAATTATGGATGATGTGGTGGTCCTATCTTCTGGGTTGCTATTTGTTTGTTTTATCAGGAGTTTGTTGCTTGCTGTCCCCTGTTGATGCTTTCATTTCACTTTTTGTGCAGTGTCCCCTGTTGATACTTCCATTTCACTTTTTGTGTAGGCAAAATGGTATTACTACCTTATGCTGGCTGTAGTTGATGTCGAAGCTAATTATCTTGGTAAGCAAATATGGACTCCACCAATTTGCTTCTGGTGAACAAATTTACTTGTAATTTTTTCAGTCATAGTCCAATCTTTCATGGATTTCTGACAAGTAATTATTCTTGTTTAATTAAATTTGTATTAGCAGTCCAACAATAATTGTTATTTCAGTTTAGTTGAATGAGATTTCTGAAAATTAAGTGTAACACATTAATCATCATCATCTGATTCTTATCCAACTATTTGGGGTCAGCATTAAGTGTAACACATCACTTGAGGAATTGTCCTTTGAATCAATTCAAGTGTGGGGACGAATTCTCCTGTACAAATATTTCTATTTGGGAGTTGTGCATTGCCTTATGATTTGAGTGCTGATAGTTATGCCAATGGAAACTTAAAAATGTCCAACATTTATTTCATGTAAATTCTTCATGCTTTAGTGATAATTCACATTTTATGTAAACCACATGGAAAGTGTCCCTGTTATGATTAGGATTTACTACTTTTACATTCTCTGAAACTCTTGCTGGCCTCAGCTAGTTTGTGAAGAGAATGGATGCCTCATTTTATTCATCCAATTAGAATTTATTGTTTAATGATAAATATCCGGTACTACTTGCTATATTTGTGTAGTGGTGAAGGCCTACCAATATACATCAATAACAAGTGTTATGCTGTTGGATTGCTGGACTATTCCATGTGTTATATTTCTCACTTGGATGTTCTTGAAGACAAAATATAGATATAAGAAGTTACTTGGTGTTGCTATATGTGTTGGTGGACTTGTTTTGGTCATATTTTCAGATGTCCATGCAGGTGATAGAGCAGGTAATTCTTTCTAATTCTTTCTTGATTATTCAATAATCATTTAGCATGTTCTTCATATATTTTAAAAGCTTAGTTCATTGCTGTCCCATCTATTTATATGACTGCAATTATGAATTTATGATCATTTACCATTTTGCATGCCTTCTAGGAGGAAGCCACCCTGTGAAAGGAGACATGCTTGTGATTGGAGGCTCTATGCTTTATGCAATTAGTAATGTTGGCGAGGTATACTTTTAATTTCTGAACTGTATCTGAATCACATGCACTATAGGTATCTTTTGGTTAGAATTGATTGTCCTGGATTGGAATGACTTTTTGTTGTTTATTGCAAATATGTGGAGGGACGCTCTTTCTAAAATTTGTCAAACAGGCGGGCCTTGCTTCATTGACCTCATGGGTACAGCAGAAATGTGATATTCATAGGAAAAGGGCATGACCCTTATATACAAACATTGATGGATAAAAAATGCCTTTAATAACAAAAATGGACATCGATGGAAATACAATGCTCCACTCCTTACTACTTTATCAGTCTTTCGAGACTACACTCTTATTCAATTTATAGGTTTCTCAACTGGAGTTCGCAAATCTCTCTCTCTCTCTCTCACAATTGATACCATCATCAGCTAAAGCAGTCTTGCAGTTAGGGTGGCCTTCTGCTTGAGGGTCTTCCTTTTGAGATTAGTGAATCTTTGGGGATTGTGATTCCACAAAATCGGAAACATGGTTTATGTAGGCCTGCATCACCAACCTTGGTTCATGTGCAATGGCAGTTTTCAGATTCACATCTTTGTGGCTATTAATCTATTCTTCTGATTCTTATTCCAACCAAAACAGAAAGTCACGAATGACAAATAAACATTAGGATTCTAGTCATGCCAGTAGTTTGTCTTGGTTATATGTTCTCCTCAAGTTTAAGAGCAAAGATCTCCAGCATATTTATCATGATTGGACTGGCTACTGGATTGATAAGGGTATAAAAACCAATTCAATTACCAGTCAAACCATTCAGACCAAATTTATAAAAAAAAGAAAATAAAAATAATAGTTTTAAAAATGTGAAATATATTAGAAAAAAAATCTCTACTTTGTTTAGAACCGTACGGTCCTTCTGGCGAAAACTTGTCAAACACTGATTTTCAACCAAATATGGTTTTTTGCTTTAGGCTAGACCCGCCAATGCACTTGCCGGCGGTCTAATCGGTCAGACCAGGTGGTCTGGTCCGGTCCGGTCTGGTCTTGATAACTATGATCTCCAAGACTGAGAGTGCTGGTCAGTTAGGTACTTAGGTCTGAAGTTGATGATATCTTTGAGTTTGAGAATATAGGTGGTTTTCTCAAAGATTCCCTTTTTTTGAATTTTTCTCAAAGTGCCTCCACTTCGGACTTTCAAGATCCGAAATAAATTTTTTAAAATAATGGTCTTGACCTTCAAGATGCAAACTATCTCAAGGTCCAAAGTCAAGACTTATATCTCAAAAATATATAAGTATTGGTTTTTAACCTTCAAGGTCCAAAGCAAATGTCCAAAGCCAAAGACTTTGCGTTTGGTAGTTATTCTAGGATAGGCTTCAACTTTTTTGAGGTCTTTGGCTTTAAATCTTCAAGACTGATATAAGACTTGGCTCTGAATCTTCAAGGTCCATTCAAAAGATGACTTCGGATCTTGAAGGTCCAAAGTTAAGAATTAAAAAATTAGCTTCGGTTCTTTAAGATCCGAAGTCACCACATAAGTTATGACTTGTGGATCTTAAAAGTCTGACGTGGGGGAATTTTGTAAAAATATTAAAAAAAATAAAAGAAGGGGTACTGTTGTAATATATAGTGGGGGACATGATCTTAGGTCGAGATGATCAGGTTTTCAAAATTGGAACAACCTTTTCGGGTGGATTTTTAAGATGCACCGTACTTTTATGAATATAGTGTTTTTATTTAGTGAACTTTTTAATACTGTTACATTGTTATGCAATCTAAGTGTCTAACAAATTATATGCTTAACATGGTAGCATCATGTTTTAAAATCCATTTACATCCCACAGCTGCCACTTGCATGTGGAGGTATGGGTTTGCTTTTTAGCCCCTATAGCTATATAATTACGTGCGGTATTCATGGTTTTTTTGCTCGAGTTTCAATTTGCGTGTATTGTCATACACTTTAATCTATCTTCTTTAAGTTACTTACTGAATACATTACATTTCTTTTAGGTGACTACCCTCTAATTCTATAATTATTATAATGTAATTAGTAGGCAGAGGTGAAATCACTATGGTGTCATGTTGTTTTTGTTGATGCTGACTTAGTATCTACTAACTTTTTATGCAGGAGTTTTTCGTGAAGAACATCGATAGAGTTGAACTCATGGCAATGTTGGGTACCTTTGGAGCTGTTGTCAGTGCTTGCCAAATGTATCCTTGAGTCAATGGTTTGTCCACACTGTTAAGCAATGTGTGCACTCAAGCAAGCCATTTGAAACTTGAAACCAAGTAGTCCACATGAATCTGGTTATAGACTATAATATCTGCACACTTTTGTGACAACGAATAATCTACATCTCCATTACTCGAAACTTCCAAGTACTTTAGTTGGCTATTTTATTCTGTAATGGAAAATTTTAACCTTTGCATGTCAAGTTGTGATATGTCCTTTTTGCTTGGGTATTATCCATGGTTCTTATAATGTCTTGCCAATATTAATGACCTATTGATCTTCAACGTTTAACACAGAGTTTGTTGTGCTTTTTTTAAGGAAAATCTTATGCAGCCACTCACTTTCTCATCTAAGTCATCCGATGGAGATAATTCTGAAACATTTACACAGTAATACTTTCTAGGAGAGGTGCAGAGCATCTGGAATTGATGAAATTAAGTGATCACATAAAGTAATGGCATACTTTTTTGGTGTTGGTTGCTTAACAAATTTGCCGCATAGATAGATGTGTATATTCACCCTTTAGGCCTCGAAAATAATGTTAGGTCATGGCATACTTCTTTGGTGTGAGTGTTCTACAAACTAGCTGCATAGATAGAAGTGTGCATTGATTCTATGGGCCTCAAATAGTGATGTGTACTTTGATTTCCTTGATTTCTTCCTAGAAGTATACTTGAGCGTCAAGAGCTTCAATCAATTAAGTGGACAGCTGCTGCTGTAATTATTCTCTCTCTCTCTCT
>NW_006500355.1:257964-304398 GCF_000471905.2 Amborella trichopoda | reverse complement strand
AGTTTACATTTAATTCCCAAAAAGCATAAAATGTATTTTTATTTTATCTTAATTTTTACGCATTGCATTGAGTTCAAATTTGAGATTATAATATTTCACACCATCACACGTTAATAAAAAATATTTAAAAATAATTTAAAATAAATAAAAAACGAATACCCCTAATTTTTGGGGCAAATGTTAAATCGATGTATAAAAAAAAAAGATAAAAGTTAAATACGCTTTACACTCTAAAAAGTGAACATGAGTATAAAATACGAAATATGTAAGACTATGTTTAAAGTTTAAAAAATAAAAATAAAATAAGTTACTTCTGTATATATTTCTGAATAAAATGGAACATAAAATATAAAAAAATTCAGTAAAATTACTCATCAACCATTTTATTAAAAAGTTTAAATTTCAGTTAAATTACTTATCAGCCATTTTATTAAAAAGTTTAATATAAAATGGCCAAACTAAATATGATTTTCTAGATTTTTAAAACACAAGAAAAGAAGACTTCTCTTGAATATGCCGAAGTTGTTCTCATACCCTTTCAGCAAGCAGAGCGCATCATGCCCAATCTCCTCTCGTGACTAACAAAAAAAACCCCAATTCATTGATTCATTCATCAAGGTAATAATCCCTACACTCCTCTCAGCAACAAACAACAAACCCTAATTCAGTCAAGGTAAGAAGAACTGCCCTTTATTTCCGTCAACTAACACAACTGCGGCAAATTTTTCTTCCATTCTCTTCTGAAAATTCAATTCCTCGGTTTTTAGAATGGTGGAGAGAATTTGGTAGTACATATGTAGAAGGAGGTGCTCAAAGAGCAGGGTTTGGTTGGAAAGCATTGAGAAGAGATGAAGCGGAAGAAATGGACGGAAGAAGAGGAGGAAACCCTAATAAACAAGTACT
Organism: Amborella trichopoda; assembly: GCF_000471905.2. Next base: position 303,495 of record NW_006500355.1, on the reverse strand, counting down.
CAGACATGCTCAGTTCAGGCTCTCTGGCCAAGCTGAAGACCAGGCTGAAGAAATTCCAGCCCATTGCAGAACACGTGAACTCGGTGCACCATTGCAGGGATCCCGTTGCCTTTCCATGGGAGTGGACTTGGCGCGACGCCTCTATAAAGGTCCAGAACATGCGCCACCAGTACATCGGCGTTAAGCAAAAGATCATTGTCAGGAAAACATCAACTGCATCATCATCTGATGGTGGTGGCGGAGGAGAAGAGTATTATTATAATTGGGATGATGGGGAGAACCATTGGCAAAATTTTATCAAATACAAGGAGGTATTTGGAGATGTAGATTTAGATCCGAGTGATTTGGCTAACAGCAACAATGCTAATAAATCTTCATCGTCAAAGAACAGGGGGAATTTTGGTGGCAATTTGAATTCAGGAAGGTGGCAGAGGAATGGGGAGAGCCCCTCTCTTCTTCCTCCTCCTCCTCATGTTGTGTTGGATGACGAGAACACTGGGAATGGGTTGCCATCTTCATTTAATGGGTTTGTGGTGGATGGAGGAGAGTGTAACAGGGTTCATATGGGGGATTCTGATGTTCTGGGCTTGTGTTTGGGGGGTCTTGAGTATGAGAATTTGGATGGTGATGATGATGGTGTAGGCGAAATGAGTGGTGGTGGTGGGGAATATGGTGTGGCAGAGAGAGAAGAGGAGCTCCAGTTGGAAGAGGGAGGTGGCAAGGTAGGAAGCAAGAAAAAGATGTTGAGGAGAGAGGATTTGGGAGGAGCAGCATCAGATTGGGTGATGAAGAGTTTGGGTTTGATGGGTGCCCGGTTGGTGGAAATGAGGGATATGGTCATGAGGAGGGAGGAGAGGCAGAGGGAGAGAGAGTTTAACAAGGAGGAGGAGGTCGCTGCGAGAGAAGAAGGGCAAAGAGACAGGGAGAACCAGAGGGAGGAGAGGCAGAGAGAGAGGGAGGAGCGAGCGATCATGAGGGAGTTTGAGTGGGAGGAGAGGGAGAGGGGATGGGCAAGGAGGGAATTTGAGCGTAGAGTACAGGTTGAACATGAAAGGACGGAGGAAAAGAGGAGGAGGATGGAGTTGGAAGAGAGGAGGGAGAGAGAGGAAATGGAGTGGAGAGAGCAGATGGTAAGGATGCAGATGGAGCATGAGAAGTTGATGATGCAGATGCAAGTGGATGCATGCCAGAGCCAGATGCAGACGATGGGGACATTGGTTAGGCTCGTCTGTCAAATATTCAGTCCGGGGAATGACAGTTTGGGGGGTCTCACTTCCCTGCCTCCTCAAGTCTTGCATAATTTGCAGCATTCGGACAATATAGTGCCCATTGGTGACAAAACGGATGCCAATCCTGCTTCACACTTCATGGTTACTGAATGAATAATGCCCTGCCTATCTCTCTCTATCTGTCTCTCTGTGCTATTATTTGATTGTGGTTACAGTTCAGCTTATGAAAGTTATTTTGCAAGGTAGCTCCCGTGTATTATCTTTTGTACATTAGGTGTTGATGGAATGCACTGTTGATTCTCTTGCTCTTACGAATGGCTGGATCATGGTGAAATCTCCCACAACAGAACTAACTGCCAGCAGTGTAAGTAGTTTATTGAGTTCTTTTTGTCTACTGAAAATTATCAAAACCCTGTGGGTCCTCTAAGTGGGACATAAACATTGCCCTGATTGTTGTTTTACATTCTACATTGGAGAAGCTTTACATAGCCAAGTGTATATAATTTCCTATAATCTATGCTTGCTAACTCCAGTAGTTTTATTGCTTGCTTCGTATTTATTCTAATACCAAGTTGGCAGTACATTTAGATTTATTGCAATGGACAATCTTTCCAGACTGTTGTTCTGTTTATATGAGATAGTCACTAGTTTACTGGGGTATATGGACATGGAGGCATGCGTTTGTGTTAAAGAAATTATATTGTTTTGGAACCTAATTATCCTTATTGAATGGCATTCATGTAAATGTAATTAACTTAGCACAGGCCTCAGCAACTTCTGACAAAGATCAAGAAAATAAAGAATAAAACTATGAAAAGATCAAAAAGTGCTTATTTGATTTGTATGAGATATAATTGTTGGATACTGCTTCCATCATCATCATCATCATCAGAGCCTTTTTCCAACTAATTGGGATCGGCTACACAAATTCTGGTCCACCGTTATGGGCCATACCCCCAGTTAGGCCATAAGTCTCCATATCTTTTTTCACTACGTCCAACTATGTTCTTTTGGGCCTACCCCTTGCCCTTTTTGAGCTTCCACTTGAACTAACTTGCACCTCCTAATAGGTGTTGTATTGAGTTTGTGCTGCACATGGCTTGCCCACCTAAGTCTACTCCTTCTTATCTTATCGCCTATTGGTGCCACATCTAAATTATACCGAATATATTCATTTCGGATTCTATCCCTCCTTGTCTTACCACTCATCCATCTCAACGTCCTCATCCTCATCTTAGTTACACTCATTCTATGGATACTGCTTCCCTTGCAGGAAAATAGTCAGGATCGAATATTAAGGAATCTTGGAAGCACCCTATGCAAGTTTGTATCATGCATATGCATTCTGCGCCTTTCGAAGGATGTCATTTGATAAAGTTACGTACTCATACGGTGTCCTAGGATCTCAAGTCCCTTGAGCTTACATTTAGTTCCAAGAAGTGACAAGTTCTTGTGCTTTTCTTTCCTTTTCTTCTTCCATTAGGAAGCACCAATTTTGCCATTGTGGATGATTCTGGATGTCAGAGTTTACTCTCAGACTGACCTTTATTTCATAGGAGCATAGCTCAATTCCCGGCAACTTGGCAAGTTGGGAAATCCATATTGCCCTTATAAAATGTAGGTTGTGATTCCCTAGGGTCTATTGGAAAATCAGGTAGGGTTCTGGGTTCTTGGCTGACTGGCTCTGGTTGTAGGGCACAAGGTGCAGCCTGTATCTGGTTTGAAACACCATATGTCTGGTAATTGATTTTACAGTCTGGATTATGAACAACTGCTTTGCAATTTTGTCAGCAGAGTTTTGCTTATCAAGGTTTAGGGTTGCTTATACAATGCAGGCCTTTGGAAGATTTTGCAATTTTGGTCAGAACACCTTTGATTGGATTTGTTAGCTATCCGGGGTTGGTTGTGTTCTGACTTCAACACATTATGCTAATAACCAGAAAGGGATAGGCTTTTTATGGAGAACTTTGCAGGGCAAGCTAGAATTTGTGAGTTTATTGAGGCAGAAGCACGAGCTCTAGCGTGATGGGTCTCGGAGAGTTCTGTCTAAGGGTGTATAAATAAATGTGATGTGGTGAGTGAGAAGAGGAGACCCGTGGAGGATAGCAGACTTATTGGAAGAGTTACATGATATCAAGACCTCAGTGGCGGTTTTCTTTGAGCATGTCTTTGGGCAAGAAATGGGGTTGTTGACTCCTTGGCTAAACAAAGTGGTTAGAGATGTCCTTTCTATTGGAAACAATCTCCCACTCCTTGATATATGATCAGTATGTACATCTTCTCTACTGATTTCGTATCAGATTTGATAGAAGCACAGCTTGAAAAAAAAAAAGAAAAGAAAAAGGTAGGGAGATGTTGCGTTCTTGTGACTGAGGCAATAAAAGAAGTGGTTGAGGGTATTGCATGGACAGACCCTCTACAAAGTACGGATATTATCAAGGAGATTGAGCAATCAATCCCTTTTCTTTTGCCAACTTATATTTGATGACTGTTTATGAGAAGTTCCTTGGTCTTTATAAAAAGGAAACAAAAAAAATTAAGGTTCTTTGGGACATGGATCAGTTTTAAGTCTTAACTTCACTTAGAAGATTCTGTTTTAGTTAGGACTATTTAGAATCTATTAATCTTGTTTAATGTTGTTAGCTAGCTTGAACTTTGTCAATTCCATCCTAGCTTTTGATTTTGCTTAGAGGAGCGGTGAGATTTGGGTGATGTTGGCATCTCATAGGTTGGGTGCTCTGTATTTGTATACCGATGAATTCAAAACAGAGGGTTGCTGTAGATCCATCCTTATGGCAGTTATAATATAGGTCAGCATGCATCTAAGTTGCAGGTATCATGCATATAGTTTATAACAGGAGAAGAATCCTGATATAGTAGAATATTATATAACAGATTCGGTTTCCCAAAAATCATGGATTCTTGGTCAATGTGCCTTGCCACACGGAGATTTCCTTTATGGGTGTAAGGCCCATGATAGTTACTATAAGTTTCCTTAATAGGCATGACCCATAATTATCATTACTCTCATCTTCAAGCTGGAATATATCTATCATAGATGGCCAACTTGCCCAAAGTAAGTCGAACTCAATTAGAAGCCTTGGAAAGTATGTCTCCCAATTGATTTTTGGAGTGAAAAAATGGACATATTGTCTTTGAAGCGACTTTTTCTCATACAAAGTGTTAGTTGACCTCAATATGCTTGGGTGTTTCATGTAGGGTTTGAGGTAATATAAATTGCTACTTGATGATCACAATGTAAATGAATGGGCGCTGATACATTAACACCCCTCTCTTGAAGTAGAAAATTAATGTTCAAAAAGGCAGAGGTGGCTGCCTAGCGGTCGCCTAAGCAGGCACCCAGACACAAAGGCGGCCCTAAGGGAAGGGGTTGGGGTGCCATATGTTGTTTTGTGTGTGTGTGTTTTGTGAATGTGTGTGTGTACGTGTTTCGTGTGTGTATATGTGCGTGAGGTCTCGCATGAAATTCTTAAAGATCATCCTCTTTTTTTTTTTCTTTTTGAATTTGTATTTGTTAGAGAGAGGTCTCGAACACTTGGAGGATATGTCTAGAGAAGAGAGAGAGAGAGACTGCGAAAGAGAGGGACCTCACATTGAACACTTAAGAGGTCATTTTTTTTTCTTCTTTTTACATGTAAAGAAGGAGCATATGGGTCCATGTGTATCTTTGTATGTGTGTGTGAGAGTGAGGCTGCGCATCGAACACATGGAGTCCATCTTCTTCTTCTTCTCATAAGTAGAGAGAGCACATATAGACCTCAGAGAGAGAGAGAGAGAGAGAGAGAGAGAGAGAGAGAAGGGCAATACCTGGCCGTACTTTTGTTTGGGTGGATTTTAAATTTCTTTTTTTTTTTTTGGGGCACCCAGACCTCCTAGGCCCCTTGCCTTAGCCATGCCCACCTAGACCCCACCTAGGCATAGCCTAGGCAGTTTGTCGGCCAGGCCTCTTAGGTGGCAAGGCGGCCAAATTTTAGTTCATTGTAGAGAATGAAATCAAATTATTTCACATTTAGCACTTGGCATTGCTCAATACTCGGCTTTTGCTGAAGATTGGGCTACAACACTCCTCTTTACTCTTTTAGATGAGCCACCCACTCTTATAAAATCTACTAGTTGATCGTCAATCAAGAGAACACCTGGCCTAATCTGCATCACAGAAACCTTATATTTCAATGTGACCATGACTGTTATAAAGTAGTCCTCTCCCTGGAGCTGATTTCAAATATTGTAAAATGTGATAAACAACCTCCAGGTAATGGAAATGCGGTGCGTGCATAAACTGACTCACCACGTTTACAACATATGCTATGTCTAGTCATGTGATAGTTAAATAGATAAGTCTATCCAATAATCTCTAATATTCATCAGGATTACTGATGCAATTAGAGTTATTATTTTTTATTATTTTATTAGGTTTTCTTTTGAGATTAGAATTTTGGTTTGTGGTTATCTTGGGTCTAGTTTTCTTGTCTACTTGTGTCTTTTTAGTTTTAGATAAGTGAGGGGTAGAATCGGAACTTCAATTTTTTTCGTTTTCTTCTTTTGTTTTTTAATGATCAAGAATTAAAATTTAATATTGATTAGGGTTTCTTAGTGATATGTAACTATTGGACAAAAAGAATAGAAGAGAATAAGAGTTTATTTTGGGTCTTGTGAAAAGATCTTTTTGGGAGTGTACTTCCTTACCAAGTGTTAGAGGGTATAGTCTCTCATCCCTTTATATCTATTTATTTTCTTGCTTGTCTTCCCTACATCGATTAGTATCAAAGCCTTGAGATCCATGCCTTATGATCCATACACCATAATGTCATCAAAAGACATGTAGCGATCTAGTTATGGAATGTGTAGAATGTAGTCAAATAATTAAGTAAGAAAGGACCTAAAAGAACGCCTTGGTAAAGTGATGCAACAAGTGTTACAAGATTTACTCAATAGATTGCAACATGAGGAACAAAAATGCGAAGAGGTGGAAGATAAAATATCAACCACAAGTCCAAGCATTAATTGCACACCACAGCTTGCTCTGGAAATTGATGTGGTTGTAAAGCAAGAATTACAAGTGATGAAAGGTGTAAAGATTTTGGTATCACATTTGATTTTCCAGGTATATCATAACTTTGTTGCATTAAGTCCAACAATCAAGAGTTAAACAGGAAAAGGTTGAAAATTTCTATTTGGAACACAGTGGTGAAGACAAGAAAGAAATTTCTTTGAAGTCCTTAAGTTCAAGGTCGAGCTTCTCCCGAACCGGGAGAATGATGCAGTTAGCTTTTATTTTTATTTTTTTTATTTTTGCTGTTAGATTAAAATTTAGCTTTGGGTTTATTTTGGTTTTTTACTGTTCTTTTGTTCTATTTGTGTCTTTCTTGTTGTAGAGAATTGAACGGTAGAATTGAAAGTTTACTTTTTTTTTTTTAAAAGATGAAGGGCTAGGATTTAATATTCATTAGGGTGTCTTAAGGAGCAAATTAGATTTTCGGGTTCACTTCTATAAATATGTAAATAGACAAGAAAAAAAAGGAAGGTAAGAGAAGAAGAATTTATTTTAGGTAGAAGATAAGAGAAGAAGAATTTATTTTAGTATTTTAGGGTAGACACCCTTATAGATCTTGAGAGAGGGGTATATTCTCTCACCATTAAATTTTTTTTTTTTTTCTGGTTCATTTATTTTCTTTTTCCTTTCTCCCTACATCAAATATCATGTTAAGATTGGAGAGAAGAGAGAAATATTCAAGCACATGATTGGGTAAAATATAGATGTCTTTCTCATTGTATAAATCATGGGGCAATGTGCCCTATACAAATCGTGCATATAGGTTACAACAGGAAAAACATTCAGCTATACAAATCTGGTAAAGATCAGGTTTCCAAAAATTCATGGATTCTAAGTCAAAGTGCTTTGTCTCGACAAGGAGATTTCGTTAATGGGGCATGAGGCCCATAACAGTTACTAATACACTAGAGAAATGAGTCAATAAGCAGTATGTTTTGGCTAAAAGGAAAAAGAAAGAGTTTTCGCAGCTCTTGAGCCAACAACCAAAGCACAGTCATGGTGACTGAACAAAGGTCGAATGAGCCATACGCTCAAGGGCATGACATAGACATATCTATGTTCAGACCTTAAAGTCATGTTCCTTATGCATTTGACTATCAGATGTTGATGGCCACAGGGAAAAAAGCTCTATAATTCGGAAGATTCTCTTTTGTTTGTTCTGGTTAATCTCCAGTTTTGTATTTATACCATTTATGAACTTGTGCTTTACATAGAACTATGAGGAAAGGAAAGAAAAAAAGGTTCATCCTCTATATTTTGATGCCTATCTTTTCCAGGTGTTCTTTTTCCAATGGATTGGGCCATTTCATTGTTTTCTTCCCATTCTTAAGTTGTGTTTTCAAGAGGTGTGCAGTAGAAATTGGTCATGTGGTTTTAGTGAATCTTTTAATCTTATTTGTACGGTTAGACATTGCTCAGTTCTAGCTTCTTATTTCTCAAAGAAAGAAAATGGACGCGCAATATTTGTTACTTCTTAGGTGGATTTGCTTTTATTATTTTTCTGTGTTTAGAAAAGTGTAAACAAAATGCTTCATAGCTTGGAAGAAGAATTTGATGGATATCCGTTGCATTTCTTTTTACTCATGTTGAAATAGTTACAGTCCTCAGAAAATTCCGGTGGTTACCCTGATACATATAACCATTACCAGAGCACAAGAAGGCAATACTTGGCAGGAAAAAGGTTGCAGCTTCTAAGCTGAAAAGGAAATGAAGAGGAGCAGTTGATGCACGGAGGATTCCCATTACATTCACGATATCTACAAATTTAGTGCCAACAATAATAGGGCATACGTGAATGCCCATGCCCTATGTGTAAAATGGCTAGTTTCATTAGCTTACTGGTTTCTTGTTCCACTGCACCAGATTAACTGGTTACTGATATATTGCCAAAATGTCTTATATGATTTGACAAATTGATCCTTTGATTTTGTTGGTTGATTCCTAGACTCTGCTTGAGATGCTGAGATATCATTTTGTTACTTAACAAGCCTTGATGAGGATTGCTGATGCCAATTCGTGCTGCTGCTGAAAATCCATCAGCCTTGATGGAGAATTTGACTTTATTTAGAAAACCTAAACCCTAAGCACTAAACTGCTGGCCTGGATGAAATTCTTACTAAATGCAATTGAAACTTTTGTTATTGGTCACTCTCAAAAGAACTTTTGTTATTGGAGCAAGAACTGAAATTACAGGAGGTGGTTCTTCAATCACTTGACCACCCGATCAAACTCTATTTGATAATGCAGTATGCCTTAGAAATTGCTCGTAGTTGAATGTTAAGAAGGTGAATTGGAATATAGAAGAAAAGGGAGGGCAGGGACACAATGGGTGAATAAGAAAGTGCAAGGTGCTGCATAAAAAGGGTGGTCCAACAAAAACGGTCAGGTCCCACAGAAGGTTAACCCCCTCAAAGCCATCCAATAAAACAAAAGGAAAAACTGGTAAGGAGAAAATTGAAGGTCAGAGAAAAGTTGAAAAAATTCAACAGAAACTCCACGCATGTTTCCAATGAAATTAGCTGGATGACAACATGAAAAGTGCATTAGAGAAGATGCAGTTTTTGTGAACTAATGAAATCAAGCTTTGCGTTTAATCTTAGATCTTCTCAACATTAGTTTTTTGATCTTGTGAAGCTACAGTTTTGGGAAGAGAAAGTAGATTATAAGGAAAGAATGTACAAAACGGAAGAGAAAATAGACAATTTTATACAAAACAATTTGTTGAAGGTTAGATTTAAAAAAAAGCTCAGTATACTAGAAGTTCTCTTTGTGAAAGTGGAAGTGGGTGGTGGTGCCGTGGTTGAATTCTTGACAGAGCTTCCTGAGCATCTTCGTAAGCGTAGGTGTCCCACAATAGAAGACACCTGCAATGGCCATAAGAAATTCAGATAATGTCAATTTCAGCCTCAAGGAGCTAGATACGTTTCTTTCCTTTAGCCGATTTATTTTACCTATATGAGCTGTTTTGTGGGTGTTGGCTAGTTCTGCAAACACTTTACTCCAGTTCGGTCTGGCAAAGTGCGTCCGTATCTGCCAGTTCCCATCTCATGGCTTTAGTGAAAGTTAAAAATTACTGCCGTTTCTACCTGTTGCTTGAGTACAATACACTCGGGTTGAAACACAATGGGCAAATTTGTACATTCATTGGAGAACTTGTTATGGAAGGGCTTACCCGGCTTCCAGAGACAATATCCACTCCATTTCTGGCATGTTGCAGAGACTGAACCATGGCAATGAGTGCTGATCGAGCATCTCCTTCTTCGTACACACTTGTTAGGTAGTTGTGCATTTCTATAATTTTCTGCAACAGTCGATATCATCAAAGATTTCAGATGGTAATCTGGGGGAGAGTTACAGAATTATGAAATGAATTGAAGCAGTTTGATTGTGAATGTACGTTATGATCAAACTCCGCAACTTCATTCATGACCCCTTTGAACCATTCGAAAGAGCCTTGTTCTCTTGTGACCCAGTAGAAATAGGCCCGATTTGGTCCCTTTCCCTTATTCCTTCGAACTTCTGTTATTTGAATTTCGTGCACATCTTTGGAATCATCATAATCAATGGAGCGAAATTCGTGCAACTTGATAGTGTTGAGAAGATCCTTTAGTATGCTGATCATTGGGGTGGCTCCTATTCCCAGTCCAATGAGCAAAAGTATGTCATATTTCTTGTAGTTCTGAGTAGGGGCACCATATGGTCCATCAATTAAAAGCCTGGGAAACCTGCAACTGAAAGAGCTTATAATGACAAAACAAAAATCTTCAATCCTCTTATCCACAAGCAAGTTGTGGGGTTTTTACCTAGAATGGGGAACACCTGCTTCAGCATATACTGTGGTTTCGAGCCTAGTCAGGCCACTCTTCCTGTAGGTTGTACCAGACTGAATGACCTGAATTGGAACAAACCCAAACTGCTGCTTAGTTTCATGGTACCAATAAAAAAAGAGTTCATTCCTAGATATAATGCTTGCTAATATGAGAGGACCTGTTCAAAATGCATTCTCAGCTCTGTTGTCCAATCCCCCAATGTACGAATGTGGATGCTCAAGTAGTCATCTCCTGGTGCAGAGGTAATGGAGAAGGGGTGCCTGGAGAGAGAGAGAGAGAGAGAGAGAGATCCAAAGACGAGGTCTTAAACAAAATAAGAAAGTGTGCCTTTAGAGAGAGAATGCGGGCTTCTTTTACAAGAAGGATCGTAAAATTAGATATCTATTGGACTTAGAAAAGTGTACCACTCAAAAGGGGAAACATTGGGGCACTTTATGAACATGTACATCCCACTCTTGTATTTGAATCCCGGAGGTTTACTCATATACAACGCCAATACATCTCCTGGATATATTGCAGCCTGCACATTTTTTAACCCAAAAAATTATTGTTTTACTGCCAAAACCAGAACAAAAGAGAACCTAGTTAGCATCATGTTGTGACATAATGTTCACGTGCCTTGATGATGCTGACTCGATAGTGTTTCTCTCTGAAAAGTCTGGTTGTCTTCTCACAAATGTAGAACAAAACTGGGGCTGTCAAGTACATCCATGTCTGTAAATGTTGGGAACTTTCAGTTAGAATGACTAACAGCAATACTAGACGCCGTAAATGTTAGAAAGTATACTGTAAGCCTATGGACTATGGAACACGATTTTCCAATAGGTCATCATCATCCATTCTAATGATGGATGGTTTTTAAGCCAATGTACTATGGAACGCCATTTTCCAGTAGGTCATCATCATCCATTCTAATGATGGATGGTTTTAAAGAGATCAGGATCCACCATTGGTGTCCATTCTGAGGGGCGTTGGTTCTCTCCATTGACATGCGTCACATCACTGGATCATGACAACCCCATGGCACTTTGGTCATCTACAGTCCATTTAACTATGACGACTATGATGAACTTTTCCATAGGCATTTGTTGTTATCACTTGGAATTTAGAGGATAAGTACTTACTGTCTTGCTATACCAGAGTTTTGCAAGGTACATGTAGAAACCATGGAAGACGAGGAGAAAGTAGACAACGGCGAAGAGGTGGTGTGCATACCAAAAGGCATTAAAACCAGCCAAATGGTGGAGGGGCCAAGACAATTTCACGACATTTCTTCTAAAGCTGTGCGTCGCTAGTGTAAAGGAAAATGACATGAGAAAGATCATGATGATTCCACTCATGCCAGGGAAGCTGAAGACCAGGCTCTGGAAAGTGGGTTGCTTGTTATTGAAATCAGGCCCTATTGTTCTTAAGAATTTTGTGTTTGAGCATGACGTGATTCTGGGATAATTGCAACCAAGGTGCGCAACTGTGTGTACTATAACTGCAATTGCTATGCCAAATGCGATTGCCTGCAATGGAAAGAGAGGTGTAAGAAACTTTTTTTTTCCCATTATTTTGATAAATAAATGAGGAATTTTTGTTTGTTTGAGCCATAATGAGAAATCTTATTCCTGGCTATCTTTTTGTGAGGTAGTTTTGTAGGAAACTTTGAAAAATATTATGTTTTTCTGGAAGACAGCTCCGGAGAAGATAAGAAAAGCTTGAAGAGAATTGAAAATTATATCAAATAGAAAATAAAAAATAAAAAGATTTTTTCCCTATACTATTGTAGTGAAATTTGTGAAATTATGATTGTCCAATTTACTGTGGCGCACTGCTCTTTCAGCCTTCGTCCCCATTAGCCTTCATCCCCATTAGGAGGACCAGACATTGGGAATTGGGCTTTTTTTCGTCTCCACCCACTATAAAGGGCCCAGTTTGGTCCAGTCTACTATTCGCATATGACCCTGCTTATCAACAACATGCTGCCATGCATCTTAAACCTCAAAAGGAAGAAAAAAAAGAAAAAAAAGGAAGAAAAAAAGAAAAAAAGAAAAAAAAAGAAAGAGAGAAACAGTTTCTCCTTTTATGAACGGGTGTGGTTTGCATAAGGCTAAGGCTGAGGCCCTAAACAATCAAAAGTAAAGCGCACCTTTAATAGTATCGAAAGATGTTATTTCAGTACTGGAAATCTTTGTGATGGCATGAAAATTTATTTTCATATCTAATTATAAAATTTAAAGCTTAAAAAATAGTCTAGATCTAGTAGATTTACGAATACTTGAGAATCTTGAAAATTATCATTCCAAAAAATACATTACAAGGAGCATTATTTTCAAGACTTGAAATCCATTTTTTCTCATCTTCATAGATCTTAAGGTCAAGATGATCAATTGATGATTTTTGGGTATCAAAATAACCTTTTCTAGTGAATTTTTGATGTGCGCTTTAATTTGATTGTTTATGGCCTCACCCTTGTATAAACTTTTTCCTTTATAAATAACATCCATGCTCCATCCAAGTTTGTCACAGATGAACTTTAAGTCCTGATATATCCCCTTGAGCCCTGTCTCAAGTTGGCTGTCCCTCTCGCTGGATTACCATATGGCATGGTTCATTATAGCCATTGAAAAATTCCCTTTGGGTCCGGATAGCGGTCCTAGTGATTCTGAAGGAAAACCTGAGAATTGGAGGTAAGCTGGGTCACTTGGAATCGGGGACCCTAGTGAGTCTGAGCGCGAGTCTGGTTTTAATCACTGATTCTTTGGACCTTTTCATGGTGTACTTTGCCTCTCTTATAAAGTGTAGTTTCCATGGTCTCATTTACGTTAAAAGAAAGAAAAAAGAAAAAAAGACCGAGAATATTTAAAAAGGAGGAGGAAAAGTCTCATTATACTAGTGAAAGTTTATTGAGATTTCTCCAAAAAAAAAAAAGAAATAACAGTGTGACATATCTCTCAATCATGTAATTCAGCTCTGTATACCATGCCTCACCTTGTGAAAGTTGATGTTGTCATCAAAAGGCACAACTTTGCTCAGAAAAGTCGACCTTAGCCTCGTGATGGTGTTTCGGCAAACTGGTAGGAGTATGACTGCCATGTTGAGTTTCAAGGTTTCTGCCGCTCCTTTGGCTGTGCACACACAGTACCCCATAACCTGAAATGGGGATCTTTGCTTGTATTGTGCAAATTTCCATGTGAATAGTGCTACATTCGCAATGATCCACAGAAGAAGTATCCATATCCTCTTCCAATTCTCATGCACAAAGTCTTTGGCATAATCGAGGTATCTGTTTACTGGGTTCCGATATCTCTTGGGGATCATGGTCCTAGTCAGAGCTTGGCTGCTCTTTTCGAAGGCCTCATGCCCTTGTGATTTCACCATCCCTTGTAGTAAGGTCTCGAGCTGCCATATCTGTGCAAATAGCCGGATGGATTTGTTATGACGGGCTTTCTTACTTGATTTGTGTGGGAGCATAGCCCTGGGTTATGATAAACTTTCCTGAAATTTGGGTAAGGAGTGCATAGGAAAAATGCAACTTGTTGAAAGGATTTCTCTGTTACTTGTGTAAAAGTAATCAGAATAAATATGCATTGGATCAGGAATTGGGCTGAGGTCTACATCTCAAGTTTGATTCTTATTGCTGAACTCCCCCCCCCACCAAAAAAAAGCATAATGCATAGGATCATTGTTAGTTGTGATCCTTATAATTTATGACGATTCATTTGTAGTTTTGTAGATAAACAATACGTGAAGGTCCCATTTCGTTGTTCCCATTTTGTGAGGTGACAATCTCCAGATCTGCTGCTTCATGGATAGAATCATTTACTGAGAAAGCAAGTATGTGTGTACCTCTATGTAACCTAAATGATCGGGATCGAGCTCTTCCATTATTAGTGCGGTGTAAGTTTTCACATGCTCCTTGAACTTCGCTAGCTTGTTGGCTGAGGCGCTCAACACGATAACCTTCAGAGGAGATACAAACTGATCACTACTACTGTGTCTTGTCTTTTATCTTGTTTGATGAAATAGGAAATCTAAGAGTCTACAGGGTTAATGATCAGACCTCCTCCACCTCATCTTCCGAAAGTTTGCCATCACCGTTCTTATCGCACCTGAAGGCATGCAGATACATCAAATTTGTCATTGGTATTGATAAGAGAGAAGAGAGAGAGGGAGGGAGGGAGGGTGGGAGGCCATCACCGTTTATCACACCTGAAGACTCGCAGATACATCAAATTTGTCAGAGAGAGAGAGAGACAGAGAGATGAGTGTGAAGACTCGCAGATACATCAAATTTGTCATTGGTAGTGATGAGAGAGAGAGATGAGTGCTGAAGGATTTGTATAATTACATGTCAAAGAATATCTGAAGTCTAGAATCGAAGTTTTGATCTGCCATTTCTCCCCATAACTCCTTAAGCTGCTCTTTCGATAAACCGTTTTCGACATCTAGTTTCCTACGCCTTGCCATGGCATCAAGGAGCTGTAATGCAAATTCCTTCGAATCACCCATTCCTTTAAAAAAAAAAAAGAGACAAAACAATAGCAGAACAGGTTTCTGATCACCCAGTATCAAACTACCATATTACTTGGGGCTCTTCTTCCCCATAATGAGAGAGAGAGAGAGAGAGATTCACCAATGCATCGCCCAAAATTCTCTCTAGAGACCCGGTCCTCCACCACGAATTGATTAAACCGCTTCTCAACTGCATTCCATCCCTCTCCTTCATTACTTCCTGATGCTTTGTCTAGAAACCGAAGGCTCTGAAGCCCTCTCTCTGCACTCGATTTAGTTCGAACCATCCTCGACATGGCTTTATTGTTCGTACTCTCTATCTTCATTGATTCCTGAGAACTGAAGGTGGAGAGTCTCTTGACCTCAGATTTGATTCGAGCGGTGAAAGAAAGCCTTCGGCTTGAGGCTGACATTTCCCTTCGTATTGGCCTCACCATCTCTATTGATTTATCCATGTCTTCTCTAGTGGGAGCCCAGCGCGAAGAGCTTTTGCCTGGCTCTTCGTGCCCCATTAATCTTTATCTTTTTACAGAGAGAGAGAGAGATATGGTCGAGATGTTCAAAAAGAGAGAGAGAAGGAAAGTGGGTAGAGAGGGGGAGGAGAAAGAAGAAAATGGAAGGCACAGGGCCGAAGGCGCGTAGTGTTAGTTAAAAGCAGTTTGTTTTGTGGTGGGAAAATCGGGTGCTCGTTAACTAACTTTAAATCGGAAATAACAGACTGCGGCTTCCTAGGTGGTCCGCGAGACCACCCCTAACACAACACATGGTCCCCCCCTCCCCTCCCGTCACCTTCAATTTTATAGGGAAAAATAATTTGATTCCGAGCTTGAACCAGTGCAGGGAAGAACGACTCGACTCGGCCCCTGAACACAGCCCGAGTTGGGCAGGTTAAAAAATTAAATCCTAAAAAAAAATGAAGAAATATATTTAAAGTAAAATTGAACAAAACATATCTAAATGAGATTAAAAAATTAATGAAAAATAGATTTTAAAAAAATCAATTTGTGACTGGAAGTATTTTAGACATAATCCAAAAATGAAAGAACATTGAAAAATAATACTCATGGCCAAAATTCTTCTCAATCTTCACCAAAATGACAAAAGCATAACAAAAAAAATTACCAATAAATTTTCTCTTTTTTGAGTTTCTTAATTATTATTATTTAAGATCCCAGAGCTTGACCACCAAACTCGAGCTACTTAAGCAAGCTAGAGTGAGGAGCCCGAGTTAATTGGGAAGTCCAGGTTGCTCGCCGAATAGTCGAACAACATTGGTTTAACCATGAATATGTCTAGGAATTTGAAAGTTTTCTTTTAAGAAATTTCACCAGGTGAATCAAAGGTCTTTCTAAAAACTTGTGTATATTTTTAAAGGTCTCCCCACCTTAGCGAGAGAGATTTTAATTGTGGCTAAAATGTTTAAATAATGTTCGCAGCTTAAAATGTAGAATTAAGGTGCACCTCAAAAATCATTCAAAAAATATTGTTTTGATTGTGGAAAAATATCTAATTGATTATCTCGACATCGAGATTTATAGATATAGAGAAAAGAAAAAAAGATTTCAAGTCTTAAAAATAGTACATATTGCAACATATTATCCAGAAGGCAAGCTTTCTATGCTTCCCCTACGACATAAACTTCTATGCTTCTTTTTATCCAATCGTCCATTCTGAATGGAGGGCTAAGATTGCCCCAATCACAATGTCAAGTCTCTGCACTATTTTATTTTTAATATTTTTTATATAAAACATTTTGACACCAGATTTTGGGCATCCAATCCTCTATTAAACCCTCACTTGTAAAAAATATAAAAAAAATATTTTCAATAAAATTAAATGATCAAAATACTCAAGAAAATTTTAAGGGGTATTTTGTTGATTTTATTTTATCAAAAAATTATTTTTAATATTTTTTATAGTGCGCCCCAATGAGAAGATGACACGTACGAAATTTCATATTCATATCATTTGTATTAAAACAATAAAAAATAAAATATTCTGAGGCTTTGGATCTAGGATCAAATAGCGAATGACTCACTTGATCAAAATTGGACGGCTAGATGGTAGGGGAAGCATAAATCTTCTATGTTATAGTGGAAGTATAAAAACCTTTCGACGGTCTATAGATCCGCTTGATTTTAACTATTTTTAGGTTTAAAGTCGCACTATCCCAAGAATTTTCGACACCAAAATTACATCTTGTGACAATATTTGGAGGTGCACCTTTACTTTGATTGTTGAAGGTTGTGACTTTATACAAACCACACCCTTTTTGTTTTCAACCATTAGTATTTTTTAAAAAAAATGTGTATTTTTTAAGGGTCTCACCACCTTAGAGAGAGAGAGAGAGAGAGATCTTAATTGTGGCTTTTTTGTTCTCAACCAGAAGTAAAGCCAATGTGTGGTACCTCTCTTTCCCACGGCTAACTCTCTCTCCCTTTCTCTCATTGTACATCTTTTTCCTATGTCTCTAACCTATAGTTTGTCTCTGAAATCCTCCCCATTATAAAACCGGCGTCCATATTGGTTTCTTTTCCTTACTATCTTCTGAGATTCGCTCTATTTTCATTTGAATTTGTTCATCTTCATTCTGTATGCAGACTGTTCAATTGGAACGTTATCGATGCAAATGGGTATTCATTGATCATGTTGAGTGGAAGCATATTGGAATTTTTAGAGAGAGCAAATTTACTACGCCATGACCAAACTCTCAAAATCTTTAATACGGTTGCCAAAACATCTAGCAACTATAAGCTCAAGCTCCCAGTCCATTTTATCAGCACCTGGTAACAATGAAGAACCCATTTTCTTTTTTCTTAGTTTTATGGGCATGTTTATACTTTTGGAAGTTCTCATTTTTATTGGTATTTTATTAGGAAATGTATATAATGAGACTATATTTACTTTTGACATAAAGAGGTCACAAACATTATTGTCTATTAGATTTGAAATCGGGTGGTTAAGGATATGTCATTATTTAGACACAAAGTCTAAGATAAAATTTCTCGAATGTTGTAATAGATTTATATCTATTGGATTCACATCTAATGGCTAAAAATGATTGTGACATCCTTATAGTAAGAATAAATATTCCATAATATACAATCCATGCTCAAGGGTGTGAAATAGTACATTTATATTCAGACCATGAAATGTCAATGGTGCATCATCAGTCTGGCATTTGAGTATCAGATGTGTTGTTGGCTAGGGCAAAAACTGTTACTAGGGATTATCACCTTTAGTTATTCAGCTGATTCTAGCAAAAACTGTTATTAGGGATTATCTCCTTTGGTTGTTCAGCTGATTCTACAGGTCAGTTCATGGGAATACCTTTTCTATGCTGTATATTAACGAATGTTGTGCTTCACCCAAAACTATCAGGAAAAACAGGTTTCATCCTTTATCTTTATGCTTTCTGTCTTATCTATAATTGTTCTTGTTTTATTTTCTTTCTTAAGTTCTGTTTCTAAGAGATACAAAAGAAATTGGCCATCTATTAATGAAACAAGTAGTTCTCATCACCTGTACAGAATTCACTTATAAAAGTCAAGGTGGATTTGATGACACAGTTTTAACATCTCTTTACAATTGATGCAATTTAGAGTGCATTTTTTTTTTTGCGTGAGAAGATTGTTTGATCATATACATAATTTTGAATCTCCAGACTATGGCATACGATATTATAATAGTCCTTTGCTCAGATCAACGTTATCCACCACATTTTCCTGTTCTAGTCATTTTTTTGCTCTTATTTGTATTATCAAACATTTCTCAGTTCCAGTTTCATTTTCACAAAGAAAGAAATGTGAAGTACAGTATTTGTTGCTACTTGGTATTGCTTTCATTATTCTTTTGTGTTTCGTAAAAATTAAACAAATGCGTCATGACTTGGAAGAAGAAAATCATGGAGATACATTGAACTTTTTTTCTACTCATGTTGAAAGATATAAATCCTCAAAAAATTGTGGTCGTTGCCAAAGATATATATCCATTTCGATAACAAACGAAGGTTATTGGGAAAAAAAGGGTTTTGGAAAGGAAATGAAGGGAAGCAGCTGATGCATGGGGGATTCCCATTCGAGTTGCTTCACCCCGAGGAAATAAGAATCGGAGAAAAAAGCAATAGATAAAGAGAGAAATAGAAAGATTAAGAAAAGTATTGAGAGAGAGAGAGAGAGAGAGAGAGAGAGAGAGATTAACAATACTGAATGTTACAATGCATACATATTACTTGTATAAAAATAAATTTCAAATGTCATATTGGCATTAAAACGCATTTAAATTGCACATTCATGATATTTTCACATTTAGTAACAGCAATAATAACAGATATGACTAGAATGGTTAAACTTCATTCGCTAATTAGCATATCGGACCATGGTTCCACTTCTTCATACTAACTGGTCACTGCGGTATTGCAAAATCTCTTAAAAAATGATTTGACTCTTCAATCCTTTGATTTGGTTAGTTGATTTCCAGCCACTGTTTGAGATGCTGAAATAGTGTTTCGTTGCTTAACAAGCCCCGATGAGTATCGCTGATGCCAACCCGTTCTGCTGCTGAAAATCCATCGGCCTGGATGGAAATTTTGAGTTTGTTTAAAACCCTAAATCCCAAATACTAAACCATCGGCCTGGATGGAGATTCTAGCCAAGTGCAATTGTTGCATGAAAATGTGGATTCATGCAAAACCTCACCTTTGCTGATTCAGTCGGCACTGTGCCATCGCCATCCACCCAAGAATATCCTGGCTGAGATTAAAATAAAAAATAAAAAATAAAACCAGAAAGAAAGAAAGAAAGTGGGTAGAGGAATACAATATTCAATCACATGTATACAAAGCTACTAATAAAGCCATCAGTATGACAGGTTTGTTTACCTCGGATTGACATATTTCGGATAAATTACCAATAGGAGACGTTTCTGATCCATAGCTGCATAAGATGATTTTTCAGATGAAAGTAGTATATAATATCAGTTTATGGAATCTGGCGAGAGAACAATCGAAAAAGGAAATATGAAGAATCTGGTGAGTGAGGTTATTGTCAGAGCAACACACCAGACATCAAAAGGTGTGTCATATGATGTGCCAAATATATTGTAGAAGCGGACGCTCTCAGGTAGCAGGGCACTTTTCCAGATTCTGCGGGTTTCTATCGCCCATTTGAGGATTGAGAAATTGAAAGGCACAGGTACTCTCTTCCCATCATACTCCAGCTGCCAATTACGCTAGTAGTCAACCAACAACTAAAAAAGATAAAGAAGGCACATGCCCATTGTAACAGCATAAGATGGATTTCTGAGAATACATGCATGAGATTTTCTTTTTGAAATGGAATACATGCATGAGATTTAAAATAGAAATTCATGTAAGTACAAGCTTATTTCGAGTAAAGTTGTATGAGAAGTGAGTAATTTATATAGACTTTCCAAAAGATTAACATTTCTTAACTTTTTTCCACAGAATTTCACTAATCCTACATTGAGAGAGTCTGAGATGAAACTTTATCAATGAAAATGCATACCTCATTATCTTGCAGTGCTTCTTTGAACAGATGCATGGTTTCTATGGGGCCAAAACTTTCCATTTTGACTGAAGTGCTTCCTTTGCCATCACTTTGTTTCCGCCAGACATTGATGAGTGGTGATTGCTTCCATTTGAACTCAGGGTTTGGCAGCATCTCATAGATTGATGGGCATTCAATCAACTATACATTAAAACAAGTTTCCTTGATTAGTTGAACAATGCAGGAACATACTGGCCAGAAGGACTGCCAAAGTGTCAGTTTCTTAAAACCAGAAAAAATATGCAAACTTAATCTTTCAAACAAACAAACTCTAGGATTCAAAATATGACCTGCAAGTTGAACTCTTACATTCCCTCCAAGAAGGCACGTAAACGACATAATCTCCATGAAACATAGAGCAATCAATTAACAAGATTAAACATGAGCTATCCTGGCAATTATATATACTATATACACACACAAAAAATTACATTACAAGCCCATTGGCCAAACTAGAGGGATTTTTCTGGGCTGAAAATTTGCAAAACATCTTGGATTAGAAATAAATAATTAAAAGAGAAATGATTTTGAGTTTTTTAAGACCTAGATCCACCTGGACCTCTTTTTTGTGTAAACTCTTTTTATTTTATTTTTTGACCCTACTGAGAATCAACATTTTGGGTCCAACAAACCACTGTAGCTCCACCACGCTCATTGTATAGGACAATCCCATGGGCATGTGCGTGCACACATACACATCAATATTGAGACTATGTTTTATAGAAACTTAAATTAAAGAATGTTTAGAAACGTCCAATGCACTACATCTTTAAACAAAAATAATTCATGCAAGATATGGAAACTCAAATATATGAATTACCAGTTGGTGCATTGTCCATCTGGATACAAAAAGGAAGCTTTTCAGACCATAAACAAATTGCAGTCCTGTTAAAAGGGAATCATTTATACATCCTGGAGCACCTGTTGACCGGGTAAATGTATTCAGTATTGTGGCTGATCTAAAAATCATATATGAGGATAGCTAAGTAGGAATTTGCTTCCTTGCCAATGACTTCATGGGCCTTACCTTGGAAAGGGCACGCAATGCAAATCCAAGAATTGACATACATTTCAAACACCTTCCAAATAAGATAAAGTTTTCAAGTCACACAGAGTCCAATGGGTATGCTTCAAGGATACAAACTAAGAAATCAACATTTATTATCAGTGCAAATCAATAACCTAAAAGAGATGCTCACATCTCGATGTAGAGACAAAAAGGCCAAGACGACCAGTCCACCCATTGAATGTGATATTATATTCACCTTTTTCCCACCAGAAGCCTTGTAAGCAGTAACCAGTTTTTCTCTCAACCCATCCACAATCTTTTTTATTCTTATCATCCAACCAAACACTAAAATGAGTAACAGGTTCACCCATAGACAAAAATGACATAAACAGTAGCTGAGCTGTCACACACAAAATTATGATTAAGAATCTGACATATTTAATTTCATAACAATAATCGTTCAAGCACCGCATTCCAGCCTCCACCAATCCCTATTTAATGCCTGGTAAGACTGATTACCTGTTGCTTTGTCGAAAATCATAACCATATCCAAAAAGAGTGGTCCCTTTCTCATATCCACTCTCAAGCAGCATATCAATCATATCATGAAAATGATATACGTCCGTCAAATGTAAACATCTCACCAACTGGAAAGTAGAAGAGGGATACGTTAACACATAGCATAGATATCAACTAAGAGGTTACCAATCAAATCGTAGGAAAAACAAAAATCCCTGGATCCTGGAATTATACCTAAATGCAGTTAGTATTTAGAGAACTTTGAGAATTAAGCTGAAGGATAGAGAGGTTAGCCAGAAAGCAGTTAGTATTTAGAGAAAGCTTTGAGAAGTAAGCTGAAGGATAGAGAGGTTAAATTGGAAGCACCCAGAAAGCCACAAGTCTCCTCTCTCTCTCTCTCTCTCCCTACCCCCCCCCCCCCAACCGCCCCATCTTCTCCAAGTCCCCTGCTATATTTGTGTAAACTTCTTTCTTTTACTTTCCCCCCCCCCCCATTCAAGGAAACTTACAGTCATGTAAACAAGGTTAATGAGGAAGTAATAGAGGAAAACCACCATGTGGGACCATGAAACCAGATTGGATGCTAGTTCTAGAGAGGACCTAGGATTCAATTCCTCCATGGAATTTCTATAGAGAAAACCATCATTGTTGTGCTTGATCCTTGTTGGAAGCAGTATCTGATTGAGTAATTTCTTCCTAAACCATCATTGTTGTGCTTGATCCTTGTTGGCATCAGTATCAGAGCTGATTGAGTAATTCTTCCTAAATTATTGAATGGGATACATTCCGTGCATTGGGTAGCAGGAGGTGCATTGAGTAATTCTTTCTTTGATAAGTAGCTTTTAATATCAAAGCAGGTCATGACCAATTCTGACTGAAAGGTTGATTGCAATGAAGATTTTTAAATTATTAATTCTAAGTTAAATTTCTTTCACTTCAAAGAACAGTCGCTTACCCATGTGGGATCCAAAATGTCTATTGCATAGAGCCCGTAGTCATCATCAGGGACAATCACTTCAATGTCGGGATCCAAAGATTCTGTGTAACCTGGAAACAAAAACTTGACATAAGCAGTGTGACGCTGCACTTATTGAGACTATTCCTCTGCTAAGTATACTGCTGCAACCTAGGATGATTTCCCCCAGACATCGCCTATTTGTTACGATATTATTTTGGGTCAATGCTATAACAATTTCCTCAAGAAAAGCAAAAACCTTGTTAGCTTAATCACACACAGAAACATCAAAACATGTCATACATGCAAATTGTAAAATCACAACTTAATAATAAACTTGAAATAGAATGCCAATCGTTTACAACCTGATAAAGATCTAGAGATGGTCACCTCATAGAGAAGGCATCATATGGGATACTGCATCCTCCCTTCATACCCAAACATCAATCATCTCCATCATGTGGAAAGATGACATTCATTTCCAATGAGGAAAAGAGAAGAATCATTTTAAAAACTATAATTTCAAGTCTTCCAAGAGGAAAGCTTGTATGCTCCAAACTTGATCTGTTCTTTCTGTTCTTTTCTTATGGTCCCATTTTAATTTGTTTATACGAATCTGCTTATGTTGATTCTTATTTTACTTGGGTATATTTTTTATGAATTATTTCCTATTTGCATATAAAACAACACACAATACCTATGTATGTCAATAATAAAAAAAAATGCATGTGTTTGCAATGTTTGAACACCCCCACATATAATATTTATGAATGCACACACATACGATGTATAGATACACGCATGTGGTTTGGTGCACATGTGTCTCAAGTATCAAAATTCACCATGGGGTCACCCATATTCTACATCCATTTGTGTGTCTGTTACCATGTCCGTCTCAAACTCATATCGAGTCACCAAAGCTATATATGGCACCCCTAAATGGTACGCAGCTGCATAACTCCAGATTAAATGGTCTGCTTATTGATGGTGTTGCTGGATGTGTGGAAGAGAACTTTATTTCTCTAACAACATTTACAAACCAGTTGTAGTTGTTTAAGATTATTACAGCCCAATATGCATTGCCATGTCACTTGCATATAAAGTAACGGAAACCTTAAAATCAAAGTCTAATGCATGAAACTGGCCATAAATTAGATGACATTATCATTGTTTTCTAGTTTTGCCTCTATGCTCTAGTAGATAAATCAAGGGAAATTTATCAAAATACCCATAACAGATGAACTATTTTATCTATTTGCAACTATTCCAACTCATGACCATGTGTTTTTATGTGTATTTTGAAATTAAATCAAAACATATAAGTAAAGCGTTAAATCGTTCATCTCTATCTTATAATTTGATCATTTTCCCATAAATCAATGTTCCATAATTTGATCATTTTCCCATAAATCAATGTTCCATAATTTTGACCTAATTGTAGGATATTCATAAGAAGCAGGAGGGAGATGACCTCCCCTTTCCATTTAATTTCTAAATTTCTTAACATTCTGGGAGATGGAAAAATCAGTCAAAAAGTGTTAAGCCAGGGATCCACTGAAGAAGCGAGGGCACGAGATTTAAGCCGCAATTAAAGAAAAAGTAATGGCCAAAGAGACATTAAATCCATCTGCCCACATAGTGGAAAATTTGTAAATAACAACACGAGAAGAAGAAGACGGAAAGAAAATATGAGAAAAAAAAAAGAAGAAAAAGAAAAAGACAAAGAAAATCCCAGATTATTTGTGTCATGTGTGGCCAAGGTAAAACGCCCATAACCAACAAACGATGAATATCCATGAATTAAAATAAAATATTGTCAATAGGAAACAAAAATAAAATATTGTCAATAGGGAACAAAGGAAAACAAGTGAGTGGGGGAAGGGAAAGAGGAAGAAAGGTACCAGTTTTGGGGTTGAAGATGGACCAGACGTACTTCTTGAACTCGAGGGAAGCCAAAAAGAAGCGAACCCAAACCCTAATCGCAGGAGCATCACCACCGCTCTTATTCTTCTGCTTCTTCCTCGCATTGAGGATTGATCCTCCTATACCCGAGACCAGAAGCACGGGTGACCTCTTCTCTTCCTCCTCATTGAGGGGAGAAGTTCTTCTGATCCTCCTCCTACTTCTCCTCCTCCCATGGAAGAGGCACGGAAAGCAGCGGCCTCTTCTACCACCCATTCTGCTACTCTTCTTCTTCTTCTCGAAATGGCAGCAGGAGGTTTGTTAAAGGGAAAGGCATAGAGGGGGTAGGTGGCTAAGTCAAAGGAGCGGAGCGGGGCGGAGCTGAGCGACGGGTGGTGGTGCCCCTCCACAATGTCACGACGTACTTTAATTTATTTATTGAATTTCAGTAACGTGTAAAAATAATTTTGACGTTTCTGTACCTGAACCAAATGTCTCGTCACCTTCATCCATCAACTAAACTTAAATCTCATCTACAATCTTCATCGAGAAAGCACTTTGTCACTATGTCATGGGATACAATTTTAGTGTCCAAAATTTTTAGGATGGTGTAGAAATCTTTTTTTATCTCTAACTGTAAAATTTTAGACTTCAAAAATTGTACAAATCAAGCAAATCTATAAACACATAAATTTTTTGAAATTGGACTATCTAGATAATATATTACTATATATATTATTTTTAGGACTTGAAATATCTTTTTGTCCATATCTACGCATCTAAATGTTTATAAGGTCAATTTGATGTTTTTCCAACTTCAAAACATCCTTTTTTGAAGGATTATAGAGGTGTGTTTTAATTATACATTTTAAAATGTCTACCTTATATATAATAAATATAGAAAAATATATTAAAATACACTTAATTTCCAACTATTTACTATTAACATACATATTGTGTATTGGATATGGTTTCTATGAGCCCGATATTCATACCTAGAAATGCGGCTCCCCTTAATAAATCATTGGGAAAATTACATGCATATTTGTTATACTTTACGTTATTACGGATGTACCAAATAATTTATGTTATTATATGTATGTCCGTTTTTTACTTTTTATAACATATTTGTTTAAGAAAGACGGTTTTACCCTTTTTCGGATGTTGAATAACCGAATTGGAGGGTTTTTAGGATGTCCAACATCTGAAAATAGGTGAAAAGTTTAATGTTCACATTCCCATTTTAGGGTATTGAACATCCGAATTGAAGGGTTTTTGGATGTTCAACATCCGAAAACTGGTTTGGGATGTTGGACATTCGAAAATGTCATATTTTCGGATGTTCAACATCTAAAAATATGACTTTGAATTTCCTGAAAGTTTCTAGAATTTCACATTCATTTTCGGATGATGAACATCGAAAATATGACATTTTAGGATGTCCAACATCTGAACCATTTTTGCATGTTCAACATCCAAAAATGTCATATTTTCGGATGTTCAACATTAGAAAATGGGATATTTTCGGACGTCCATCATCCGAAACCATTTTTCACAAGGAATACAATGTATCGACATAACCATTCAATTTGGATATTCAACGCCTAAATATGAGAATTTGAAAGTTAAACTTTAGGGTGTTCAACATCCGAAAAATGGTGAAGTCGTCTCTCTTTAAAAAGTGTGTTATAAAAGGTAAAAAACTGATATACATGTAATAACATAAACTATTTGGTAAATCCGTAATAACGTAAAGTATAATGGATATTTATATAATTTTCTCTAAATCATTTCTAAAATAAATTTTGACTCCAATTTTTAAGGAATATACAATCTCTAACATGGAAATCATTAATGTGTAAAAAAATAATAATATAAAACTGATATTTTTTTTAGAGGATTAGTTTATATAGAGCCAAGGCTCGAAACAATCAAACGAGAGCTTACCTCAAAATTTTACTAAAAGAGGTTGTTTTGATGCTCAAATATCTTCAAATTGATCATCTTGACATCAAGATGCATGGACATGAGAAAAACATAGATTTCAAGTTTTGAAAATAGTGTATTTTATAACACATTTTTCGCCCATCAATTTTCAAAATTTTCATAGTTCAGTCTATCTACAATATTTTTTAAGCTTAAACTTTATAAATAAAGATCAAAATATATTTTAAGGCTATCGCAAAGGTTTGAACCATTAATTTTACGGTTTCCTTGGGGGACCTTCACTTACATCTATCTTTAGATTGATGGTTTATACATCCAGGGGGTGTGAAAATGTAGAAATACATAAACTGCTTTTTATGGGAGCATAGTGTTCATCTACTCCCTTGGTCAGAAGTCTACTTGAAAGGCTTGCTTAATCTGAAAGTTCGTGAACTACATAAAAAACAGTAGATGATTCTCAAAAGGCAAAAAAAATTGGAACTTCATAACTTCAAGTTCTGAACCATGTCTAAGAAAAGACACTCGATTACAACATGGGAGTTTTAAAATGTGAGTATTTCAAAAGAAAAACAGAAAAGAAGAAGATATGGGCGCGTTTTCTATATATACTTCCCTCCTATCCAACCATCGATGGCTTGGCTGGCCTCAATCACAATATCACCCTTTATACTATTTTATTTTTAATATTTTTTGACACCGAACTTTGAGCATCTCATCCTCCCTTGAATTTGCACCTATGAAAAAAATATTCCCAATAAAATAAAATGACTAAAATGCCCGTAAAAGTTTATGAGGGTATTTTGATCATTGTATTTTACCAAAAATATTTGTTAAGGAAAAATTTATAGCATGACAATAGAGGACACAAAATTTAAAAAATTCAAAAGTCGGGAAAGTTGTAGCGTCGTTTGTGATAGCGTTTCTGACAAGGCAATGCATGGATATACTTTGGTTTATGCGATTGCGATTCCAATTGCCTTCCTCTCCAACAAAACATCATATCATACTTCCAAACAAATATTAAATAAGTGGATTGAGACTCTCTCTACAATTGCCGACGAGCTCATCTACCTTTCAACAATCCCTCTAACATCTCAGCTCCATTTGCATTTGCATTTGCATTTGCGGTGCCATGGCTGCAACAAAACCTTCAATACGATCTCTTATTAGTCCCTGTTGGCCTGAGTTACCCGAAAAACTTCCATCAAAATTCAACTTGATCATGTAGCAGTCAGTTTTCATAAAGTTAATGGTCTATTCTTGAATAAACTCAATCTTATGACCTCGTAGATGTTGACCATAATATCACGTATGGCTCACAGTTCACAACACTCCAAACCAAAGGAAACAAGGTAGAAGAAAACAAAATCGAACGGTGTGGATGGGACATATGAATAGCATGGAATCCAAATGTGGGGGGGTCGGCATCATATCCTAAGTCCTAATTAATTAACAACACTCCAAACATTTATTATCATTATGACTCATCACCAACAATACTAAGAAACACCCAAAATCTCTCACCACCCCGTGACACTTCCAGTGAATTTTGACAATTTGGGGGACTTCTCTCATTCACCATTTATCTACCCATTTCTAATCTCTGAACGGTCAAACCCATCCAAGTCCGGCCCAAGCCTAATTCAATATGGTGACTTTGATCACTGCAGCCCATTTGGGGTAAGATTTGTGGTCCAACAGTTCATACAGCCAGTTCAGTCCAATTATGGTTAACACTGCTACAAATCCATGTCCCAACAGATAATACATACCAGAAACCATGGGTTTAGGACTCATAAAAGTACCATGTTTACTGCAGTTAAATTGCAATTAACACAATCATAACTTTGAAGTAGAGATGATCACGCGGCCAAATGGGCATTGCCAATTTCCCCTTTTCCGTTAGGAATTGTGGAAAAGGATAAGGCCTTCTTGAGTTGAGCTGTATTCAATGCAAAGATGGTGAGGTAATGCTTAGATCTCAAGTCAGAAAAGCAACAAAATGACTATTAAAGAGAAATCACTCCTTAAAGCATAGTGAATGCAAGCTCTTGTGGTGAAGGATAGAATAAATGGTGCAGACCAATGAAACCCATGGGGGCTCCCATCCCCTCATTTCAACCTTCACAGGAGGATTCTACCTACCAATGCTTCTTAAGGGCCAATTCTCCCGAAATATTTGCTGCCTCATCCCCTTCAGATCCAAGGACGGCCTCTTCTTCACGCAATCCGCTAACAAATAAATGGAGCAAGTTCATATTGAGATTTCCAAATATTATATAATACTACAATTGTCAGGTAAAGAGTGCTAATCTGTGACACCAAGACCAAAAAATCTCCTTTCCCATCTATTCCAAGAAGACTTGGATTTGATCTCCCATTCTGTCCTTAAAATCAAGCAGTTTTTTCCCTCTCTGATGATTGCCATTTCCCTCGTTGGCTGCTTCATACAGCATTGCCTTGAGGTTTACGCCACCCAAGCCTGTAGAACGAGCATACAAATATTGAGGCTCAGAGTCCCAAGTGTAAATATTATGATTCATGTTCGGCTCATTAGAGGGAGTCGCATGGTACCTGGGACAATATTTGTGATCCCTTCCAAGAACCCAGCCTGCAAAAATCAGGGATTGCTCAGTAAACTTTTGGATGTATTCCTCTTATCTGATGTGACTATCTCTAGCATAAGTTAAAATTCTCCACTTTCACAGTCAAGATATCCGCATTCTAAGAAGGGTGTGGTTTCTATAAGGCCTAGGCCCTAAACAATCAAAGCAAGGCACACCTTCAAATAGTGTCCAAAGATGTTTCAATACTGGAAATCTTTGTGATGGCTAGAAAATTAAATTTCATCTCTAATTATAAAATTTAAAGCTTCAAAAATAGTGTAGATCGAGCAAATTTATGAATACTCGAAAAACTTGAAAATTGACAGTCCAAAAATGCATTACAAGATGCACTATTTCCACAACTTGAAATCCATTTTTTCTCATGTCTATACATCTTGAGGTTGAGACGATCAATTTGAGGATTGTTGGACATCAAAACAACTTCTTTTAGTGCATTTTTGAGGTGCGACTTAATTTGATTTTTTTTTTAAAGAAAGGTTAACATTGTATTACTGGGTAAGAAGTGTACAAGAGAGACAAAGCCAAGTTCACCCCCTAAGGGATGGACTGGAAAAATACAGTCAGTGTATCATATACAAAAAGGGCTTATAAGACCGCCTGATGTAACTGTTGCACACCCCTTAGGGGGTGCGCCTTAATTTGATTGTTTAGAGCTTCGTCCTTATATAAACGTTTTCCTTCTGAGAATGCCAGAACCCATGCAAGGATACGAACATCCTCGGCATATGTCATAACCTTCAAAAAAATTAAATTGCTCTATTATTAGCCTCATCTGTATATAAATATATTATCAGTGAAAAATGAACAAAACATAGCAGACAAATTCCCAGTAAGAAGGGAGAAAAACTCACTGGGATTCTAACATCAAGCTTCTCAAACCCATCACTTGCAATGATCTTAACCCTCAATGATCGCGACCATATTCCAGAAAAGGGGCCCTTTTGATCATCAGCTTCCTGGTCATTAGACACATAGGGAGTTAAAACTTCTACAACTGGACTGCTTGGCCTTTCATCTCTTTCTTTTTGTGTTGCCGCCTCTGAGATATTAGAAAGGTTGCCGCATTCAGGCAAATAACCTGAATATAAGCCATTGGTTGATAAAGACAAGAAAAACACAAGAAACAACTGTTTGAAAGTAAAAATTTGGTTAACAAAGAAACTTTATACTAAAAATACCAAAAAAATTCAGTACCAGTGGTACGATATCGCTTCTCTTCCTCATAATAGGCAGGAAGTCCTAGAGTTTCCTTGACTTCCTCGAATGATGGCAGGCTTCCAGGAGGAGGGAGGCGACCACTTTTTATGGCTTTAAGTGCATCCTGTAGACTACCAAATAAGCAAGCAGCATTACCTTTTAAAACAATTACAATGATTTGTATCATATTATTAGAGTGATGTGAATTGTGCCGCGTGACATTTACCTGCAATGTTAACAGTATTAAAAAAAAAAATTTATTAGTCATGTGAAGATACTTTGAAGAGTTCATTACTTAGGTCAGCAGTTCATCAGCATATTGTACAGTATATTTTAATTTTTCAAACATGCACAAACTGATGAGTTCCTTTAACCAGAATACCTGTAGTATGAGATGTTAGTGGTCTCATCCAAGAATCACCACATTTTACCCTATCTAAAGGAACTCAATATACCAATGAGAGCTTGATTTCTCTCCCAGGGTCAAGATAGTTAACCCAGGAGGATAGTCGTAATCGGTCTGAATTCACGACTGTCCCATCTACTTAGTAACTTTCTGTCTTTCAAAAATCAGTCACTGACAAATTTGTAAGAGAGGGCATATCAATAACAAAGACGATCATTTTCTACAACAGACAACATCTCAAAATCATCAATATAGTGAGTTATCATTCACATCCCAATGTAAATCCTTCAAATTAAAACGTAGCATAGGAAGTATGTAAAGGACCATCCTCACCTGCATTGCACGGATGGACACTGCAATCAAGGACAGTGGATAGCAGGCCAATTTGTAACCAATCTCTTCAAGTTCTAGAGGATTCAAAATTGGTGTTTTTCCTCCACCTTCGAGCATGTTTGCCTAAATACATAATCGCATTGCAGTAGAAATCAGTACTATTGAATGCTGCACACGCACATAATGTTAAATCATCCTCAAGATCAAAGAACTTCAATTCATCAACTGTGCATGTATTGTTTCAAAATTGAGGTGCCAAAACAATGGGAAGCTAAGAAGTGTCCATGCCATCAAATGCATCAATTTAACTTCCTGAATTATTAATGAGTGGAATGCATATACGCATTTGGATGCTGCTGTTCCATATACACAGGCAAGGCAGCACATCTACAAATTCAGAAAATGTTCAATGTTGATGAACAGCTGTACAGACATGGTTCTCCCCAAGGTCCATGGTGTTCATATAACGGTTCATCATAATGATGAGGTTTCTGAACAGTGCTGCATGAGGGTCACATGACAGTGTACATATTGTCTGTGTCCCATGTTTGACTTATGAAAAACAAGGAAATTTCTCTAATAAGAAAAATGTTCAAAATTCATTTGCACACAGTTGAGTTTATCCATTTTATTTCTTCTTGGATATTACTTGCTAATAATCATTAAGAGCAATGATCATGTGCCCCTTGCGCAATGTGGTTTAAGGATACTGACTTTGTCATTGATACTGTGATTCTGCAATCAAATCGACATAAAAAACTCCAAGAGGCATAAAATTGAGTCCAGGTATCCATTTTCAATCCTTTAAGCTCAATTAAAGATCTATGATCGCTATTTCTATGAGTTTTGCGAGGTTTAATAACCATCAAAACTCACTCCAAATGTTGATGTATATCGACTATGACTTTTGCTTCTTAGGGTACATTGGAACTTCTTGATCCTTAGGGGTCTTATTGGGGTACAATGTATTTTAATAGGGTGAAGGAAATTTTATCACAACAAGCAATAAAGGAAACATTAGATGAACATCACTGTCAACCAGTTAAAGTTATGTTTCCATATACAAGTTCCATTCTTTATTTTCAGAGATAGCCGCTTTTGGATCACTTTTCTCCGTGATCAGAACTTGTTCCCTACTGATGACACATCCATCTTATTTTACATTATATTAAATTGATTTCCTAGAATTCAACCAATTTTTCTTGTTGGCAATTGCTTGTAAGCCAAATTTCATGCTTAACAAGCAAACACAAAATCTAGAGTCTAACTTCTCCATATTATGGGTATTATTGATGTGGATACACTCTCCTGTGGCATTATTCAATGTCCTGTGAAGTAAATCCATGGGAATAACCCCTGATTCTACATAGAAAGGAAAAACCTATAACCACATAAGGAAAATAAAGAAATATTATCGATTGGCCATTGTTTACTAATTTTTCTCTTTCTCCCCCCAGCTTCTCTTGCCTTCTCCGCTCTAGTGTTTATCTATGTGAATTTAGTAAAGTCTCTATAGAGTCTTCTCACTAGACCTCTAAAGGGTTTCTCAGAGTTGCCTCTTTGGAATTTCATAAGTTCCCTTTTAAGAGGGTTTTCCATCTGGCTTTTTAAGCATTATATGGACACCAAGTGTTACAGGGATCATTTACCCAAAACAAAGAGTCATACGGATCGGCTTTGTACCCCTACTCTGTAAAGAGTGGGGTATAACCACTGGGTTTCTCTCTCAGGAGCCCCTTAGACACATCGAGTGTCTCAGAGATTGAGTTTTATGCCCCTATTTTTTAGAAGTGGGTCATAACCATTAACCACATCTCTCTCTTTGTAGATCTTCATAGAGATCAGGCATTGTGGCCTTAGTTTGTCAAAAGTGGAGTATAAATCCCGTGCCTCTCTCTTTAGAGTCCCTTAGATAGACTGAGTATCTCAGTAATTGAGCTTTTATTACCGTATTTTGCAGAGAATGGAGTGTAACCACTCTCGCTCTCTCTCTCTGTAGTCTTCTCACTTGCCTCTTAAATATGGAGATGGGCTGCATGCTCCTATTTTATAAAAATTTACAAAAAAAACGGGGTATAATGATATCTCTCTACATGACAAGTATCACAGAGTTTAGGCTTTATGTTTGTAGAGAATAGAAGTCTTTCTCTCTCTCTCTTCGAGGTGTCCTTCTCAAAGAGGTTGGGACATTTGTCTCTCCATGTTTATCTCTGTCGGCCCCTCATACAATGAGTAGGGCCCTGTACTGGCGCAAGTTATTCTGACCACCCTTAATATCTGGTCAGGCTATTCCTGGGCCTTTGGCTGAAAACTAGCTAGACGTCAATGGTTTTTAATTTCAGGGCATTTCTCATGGTTGGTTAACACTTAGCCAGATTTGATGGTTTTTAGTGTTTGGTTGTTCCTCACTAGTTCAAACTTAGGTAGATTAGAATATTTTTTGTGTCTGGGTATTTCTTACTGTTGGTTGCCACTAAGTCAAATGTATGGAGTTCGTGGCATCATTAGAGATCACTTGGCATATGTTTGAGTTGTAAACTCAGGGCCAGCTAGGTACGGTGATACTAACACTGCTGAGGCTGGAAATTGCTCATGGCTTAGAGAATCTTCCCTCAATCCTTTTCGGGTCCATAGAGGTGGAATGAGATTGGATTAAAGTAATCAGATATGGGCTAGATGGGATACACCCATCGCATAGGGACTAGCGGATACCATGGAAGGGATCTTAAACACCATGCATCATACAGCCACTACTTATAGAAATGTAGCCAGGGCTGCTAATGAAGTCAGGGCTGCTAATGGGTTTGGGTACCATAAGCTCGACCTCATCACCGGGTAGGGTCATCCTCCACCTTGATTCACTCCATCTCCTCCATACTCTTCTCCCCTTTTTTTGGTTCTTTTCTGCCCATTACTCTCTATCTCATCTCGTCAGGAATGTCTATGTTTGGCTGTTCCTTTTGGAATAACTAGATGTAATTAATTCTTCTGATTTAATAGAAGTTTACATTTCAAAAATAATTTTTGTAGTTCCAAGTGTCTGTGTATTTCTCACTGCTTGCTACCACTTAGCCAAATCTAGGCTTCAAGCCTCTTTCACCGCTGGCCAGGGCTTAATCAAATTTTGAGATTTACAGTCCCTAGAATATTCTCACCACTGGGAAAACTTGAACAATTTAAGAGACTTAATCAGATGGCGTGAGGGATATTTTATCCATTCAACATATGATGCAGCCAAAATATTGCTCTCGAATATCTAGATAAAAGAGACAAGCTTAAAGTTTATAAGAGGAACCGTAGAATGGCAAATTAGACTATCCTTTGATGTTTGTTATTTATTTCTTGAGTCTTTTTATTTACATAGGGGCATAAAATAGAAATTTTTAGAGTCTTATGTCTTTTCATTCACTTAAAGTCTTTTATAATAAATAGCCATGATCAGATTAGATGGATGACCAGGGCTAAGTCTTGTTTAGGGTTCTCTTACATAAGGGATGTACTAAAGCATAATGGATGTTCTTGTTATAAACTTTTATTCAAAACCCTAGAGCAACAAGTGCTCCTTCTTTTATCTCTGGTTTTTGCATCTTTCTCTAATTTTGGATCTTTCCTATCTTCTTCTTTGCTAAACCCTAGCTCCAAGCTACTAGGTCTGCACCAACATATTTTTGTTGACTACACATCTTACTTCAGATTTTAGAGATACGTTGGCTGATATTTAAAAGATGGACCTTAAGTAGCACGAGGCAATCTCAGACATAGTATAAATTTGTAGAAATGATCAAGACAAAGGATAAAGGTACAGGGCAAGCGGTTGAGCGACCAACACACATATGCACCCAGACTATAGACACTATTCATTCATAACTTTTTAAGGTGAAACGTTTATAAGCTAGACCATGGAATGACTTCAATATGTGACACCCTAGGAACAATAACTTATTTAAAAGTCCTCCACCTCAAGATTAAATTTCTCGGATAACACAACCAAGTTTTGATACGATGCTAAGATATGGAGACAGATCAGGAAAATGCAAACATACCGTAATTAAATATGAGAATAGTTATTTAATGCAGCACAGATGAAAAATGAAAATACTAATGCAAGTCATAACATTTAAAAAATGTATGAAAAATAATGGTGTAAATAACCTAGTCAAGGCAATACTAAAATACTATACACAACACAGGGAAACAATGCACACCGTGCATGGGCATAAATACATTTTTGCTAACTGAAATCATATAAACAATGATATGGCAAACATTTTTCAATCTAGCCAATGAATTAATAAAAATCCTAAG
This sequence comes from Amborella trichopoda, assembly GCF_000471905.2. Next base: position 268,095 of record NW_006500355.1, on the reverse strand, counting down.
GCATCTGATTACGTACCATTTTTGGAACTTGTGGAGAAATCTCACAAAAAGCTCTCATTTCTTCTTTGGAAGCAAGTGCATCAATAAAAAGAACATCAGCTCCAGCATCAGCAAAAGCTTGTACTCTCCAAAGTGCTTCCTCCAAGGAAACTGCTTGACGAGCATCTGTTCTTGCAACTATAACAATGTCCAGGCCACTTTCTTCCCGAGCATCAATAGCAGCTTTTATGCGCAACAATGCCTCTTCTCTCGAGACCACTTTCCTCCCTTGAGTATGACCACAAGCTTTCGGAGAGTCCTTTACAAAAATGGCATATCGTTAACTTCAATAAGATGTATCATCCATTAAAAGTATTGGCATTCTAGCATCCAAACCAAATGGTCCATTTTGGACATATAAAAGAACTTCTAAACATATAAAAAAAGAACGGAAATATTGCTGTGCTCAATAGGAGCTATGTTCCCAGCATAGATATAAGAACACGAGGAGAAGACATACTTGCTAGCACGATGATAAAAGAAGTTAGTACGAAATAATATGTATTGCAAAGTTACATTAAACAGAACCCAACAAGGTTTCAGACATTTTGATAGTGGTTTTAGGTGGTTCTTTTTTTTGTGTGCGTGTGTGTGCTTTTTTTTTGGGGGGGGGGAGGTTGGTTGCAAAATCAATACAAATATCATATTTACCCAAAAAATTCAAATATTTGGCAAACTTAAGCGGAATTTCAACAGATTTTCAGCAGAAATTCCCAACATGATGTCCTCTATTCACAATAAAAGAGCTGCATGTTCTTGGCTGCTTGCAAAAGAAAATATGTGAAAACATGGATATGCAGATGGACAAGGCAATGCTTGTCAGTCACCTTGAATCCATTTGCTTGTCGTACTTTCCATGGAAAGCTTCCTCATGGGCAATATAACACACACGGTCATGAAGCATGATTAGCAGCCCTAGTTTATAGGCCATTATGCAGCTGTGGTATATTGGGTTCTCGTACCCCTTAGTAAATTAAATGTCTATAGACAAGTACCTCACTTTTTGACATTAATATCAAAAGAATGGTATGATATACGTGGCAGAATATTTTCCAAAAGGAAAAGTATACAAAGAGACTATTTACTTTTAATACAAAGAGAACACAATCGCTCTTGTCGGTCATATTTCAAATCAGGCGGTTGTGAGTATGTCATTGACTAGACTCAGTTCACAAAAAATTTATTGAACTTTGTGTCACACCCCAAGCCATCCAATTTGACATCTAATAGCTAGTAGCAATTGACCTTTATGCAACAAAGATAAATGGTCCCATAGTAGACATTCCCTTTTTAAAGTTCCAAGAATTTTAGGATAAAAAATTGCTAAGTTGTTTCTTTCTCTCTTTAAAGGGAAAAAAAAAAAATGCAAGCATATTTTACGGGCTTGGGTCGCAGAAACAAAAACTTTAAAATAACCATTACATTTGAATGGAATTTTCAAAATGATTTTCTTGACTAATACAAGTCACAAATTCATTTCTAATATTTGGGTTGTATGACACACTAGTTTGCCTTGGATATAAGTCTTGCCTTGGATATATGTCTAAACAATGAATTTTTTGAGATAATTACAATAGGCAAGTTATGAAATTTTCCCATAGTTTTTGACAAATGAACCTAACTAAACATCACATAATCTATCCATGGCATTTTTAGAATTTTCAAACGAAACGAGAGCTGAATATTCCATTTCAACATCATCATCATCCAAGTCTTATGCCATCTATCTGGGGTTGGCTACACAAATTATGTTTGGCTTTTTTACTCTATTCTCAACATCTTGTTGAGCTGCTTGGTTAGCCGGATTATGTCAATCTCTCCCATGCACTACCAAACCTCTATCAAGATACCATAGGTTCCAATAGGCTTTCTTATCTTCACCTTTCTCAAAACTTCTTTCACTTCAGATATCCTAACCCTGTGAATGTATTTATGACCTTAGATATCCTAATGTTATGCTCCCATAGTACTCATCATTTAACAATTTCGAAAATAAATTCGCCACCTTTTGTTGATCTTGTCATCCTTCACCAAGACCTTTAGATACTCACTCTTAATGCATTTAACATGATCAAGATCCCTAAACTTCCTCTCTCTCATTTTTGCTAGTTTAAAGACATCGTTTTCACCTTCTCTTGTCCCCAATTTATAGTATAAATCATCATAAGCCTTAAGTTTAGCCTTACTTACTATTTCATCTTAGTATTTTCTCAGTATTTTTATATTCTTCAAAGTTTTGATCATTTCTATTATATTTTTTTTATTTGAGTAAATTAACTGCCAAGCTTTTACAATATTATCATTTTTTGCTAATAGCCTTTTGAACCTCATCACTTCAACACCAAGTTTCCTTTTTGGAGTTATTTTTCCTCTATATTCTCTTCAAACTTCTTTTGTCACTTTCTTAATACAATCAGTCATCTCATTCCACATAACATTAACTTTGTGCTCAGAATTCCATGTTCCTTCTTTTACCATTTTATTCTTAAATAAGTTTATTTTCCCCCTTTTTAAATTCCACCACCTAGTTCTTGGACACCTACTAACTTTACACCACTTCCATAATTTTATGCAAACATCCACAACCATGAGCCTCTATTGAATGGTCAAACTCTCGGCTGGGATAAACTTACAATCTGTACATGGTGGCCGATTTGCCTTCCTAACTAGGAAGAAGTCTATTTGGATTTCATATAATCCACTTTTATAAGTAACTAAATGTTCGTCACACTTTTTTAAAATAGGTATTTGCTATTGCTAAGTCGTAAGCCATAGCAAAATCCGTAATAACACCGCCCATCTCATTTGTTTCCCCAAAAGCATATCCTCTATGTACCCCTTTATATATTCTTTTATCTCTTTCTACAAGATCATTTAAGTCCCCTCCTAAAAAAAAGTCATCTCGAATTGGTATTCCTTGGACTAGTCCATCCATGTTCTCCAAAATTGTCAATTCATTCTATCTTCTATCTTGTAGTCCTGCCTGTGGCGCATATGTACTAATTACATCAATTATCTTATCCCCTAATATAAGTTTAATTAATAGGAGCCTATCACCTACTCTCTTGACATCAACTATTTTATCCTTTAAGTCATTTTCCACTATTATCCCTATGCTATTTCTATAATGATCCTTTCTTATACACCAAAGTTTATATCCATCAAATTTATTAGCTTTTGCCCCTTCCCACTTAGTTTTTGTGGACAAGCTATATTAACTCTCCTTCGTCTCATTGTACCCACTAACACCATACTTTTATCTGTTAGAGTTCCTACATTCCATGTGGCTAAATGAATCCTATTCACTTGGACTGGTTTCTTTACCCATGCTCTTTCAAAATGGTACGGGAACCCTTGCCTGCCTGTCATTGCAACCAGGAGTCAGTGCGGTGCATCGTTTCCACATAATGCCCTAGCTAACCCTTGCTCATTTCTCCCTGCACCAAGGTGTCGATACAATGCATCGCTTATTGGGAACGCCCCTAGTATAAGCATATAACATAGGTTCATGATTCATAAAAAGATACGGCAAAGTTTTACCTAGTTTCCTACCTAACACAACCCTCCTCCTTTATCTGGGCTTCGAACCGGCCATGGCAGAGTTAATTAAATGGGGGTAGGATGGCCTGCCCAAAGAAATGGTTGAGTGCCACAAGTGAGTTACTGAAAGGAAAAAGCATCAAAGAAGCACCTGTAGCAATTGAATAAAGCAAATGAAAACAAGGATTCTGAAATAGGAACCACATAGAGGCTTTAGTTTTAATAAAGGGAGAGCAACCCAAAGGACCAAGTTTGCTAATCACAGGCTTAAGTGGCAGAAATCCTCATTTGAAATCTCAAGGAATTCAAATGGTACATGTCTAAGAACCAAACAACTAAAAAATAAGAATATAGTTAGTTATCATCAAAATAAAAGAAACTAACGAGTTTGTGTTGATATTTCTCAACAAATCATAAACATGTTAAATTCCGAAAGTGTAATCCTCACATCTTCCTTACATGTAGCCAGTACAAATCTTGCTTGACTCCCTTATTATTGTATTTTGGTATTCCTGTTATGGCACTTGCAAGGACAATTAGGGAACAAGCATTACGGTATGCAAGGTATTGAAAAAATGCCAATCCAATTTGGAACTAGCAGATCTGGATCGGGAATCATTGGCGGTGAACTGGTTCTCACTAAATATCGAGAACTGGCCAATTCGCCCCATGAAACAAGTCCTACTAAATAGCAGGAGCTGGCTGGTTCTGTCACAGAACCGGCCAAAATCGGCCCCCACTTCTTTTTAATTTTTTTCCAATTTTTACACCATTATTGAGACACTGGATATTCATGGAAGTTTCAGCATTTGAAAGAGTGCATTCCCTAAAGAGATTTGCTCTCACAATTTGTTTTGACTGTTATATAAAAAACCTTACTCTTTGTATATGCATTTTCAGGTCTCACATGCCTTTTGAACGTGCATGCAATGCCTTTTGTCAAGGTGCTTTCTTGCTGATTGTCTATGTTTCTTCAAGTTCTACATCAAGAACTAAAATTTAGAGCATTCAACTGTCTCTCTATGAACTTCAAGGGGTTCAATAACTGTATAATACGAAATTGGTGTTGTGACATATAAATCCAAACATGAAAACTATTTAATAATCTCTTCTTCTTATGCATCTTATGCACTACAAATGTTTAACAAGGGTAAGCAGCAGGAGAAAAAACAGCACAGATTTCCACATTATTTGCAGTGAAAACTAGGATCATGAGAAAAGGAAAAGCCCTCGCTAGAAAAGAATTTAATTCTAAAAAAAAAATGTACATAGCGCCATTTACCTGGTCCTCGATAATAATGCCCGCAAAACCAGCTTTTATATAACCCTTGACAGTTCTCTTGACACTCATATGATTTCCATACCCGTTGTCTCCATCTCCTATTACAGGTATAGATACAGCTTCAGTTATTTGATATCCTTGGTCTCTCATTTCTCCATAGGATATGAGACCAACATCCGGCAATCCCAATCGAGCAGCTGAAACTGAAAATCCTGGATAGGAAACCACCATCGGTCACTGGCTCTATCCTCTCAGATTAGCATAACAAGGCAATGAAAAGAAAACTGCATGCCTATTGCATTACAGTTACTTACTTAAGACTACAATGAAGCAGTAAAAATAAGTTTTCTTGGGGTAGTTACATAACCCCATGATACTCAAAATTGGGAAAGAAAAAAAATTTAGAAGGGAAAAAAATACAAAGGAACAGATCACTTTTCAACTTCCTAATTGGGAAAAGAGTCTAGAAGTTGAATATTCATAAAAGGTGTCTTTTTCAAATGTGAGGATGAATGGGTACAAAATTCTGAAATGGTGGGTGGTCTCAATTTGTCCATTGATGGTACTAGAATTAAGAAAAAATATCCAATTGAAATTTGGACAGGTAATTTCTACCATGCAGACCATGCTTTGAAAGGATTGGAATGATGAGAAGGAGTACTTCATAGCTTCCGGAAACAAGAACGAATGTGTTGGTCTTCAAACTAACTAATCGTATAAGAAAACTTTAAAAATTCAAAAATAGAGCATGGATGGAGAAGCAGCGAGCACACGTTGGTAGAGAGAGTGGGAAAAATTAATAAAACACAGCGAGCTGAGAGTATGCAAGAAGCCATGAACCAAGAATGAACAGACGGAACAGGCTTGGGAATAATTCAAAATCAGGAAATGGGGCGTATCATTCTAATTGAATCACTTAAATCATTCATTCACTTGGGCCCCAAAAACACCCAAAAAACAAAATAGAGAGAGAGAGAGAGAGAGAGAGAGAGAGCGAGAGAGGGGACAGAAAAACGGGCCATTCATTTACTGCATACGCCACTTTAAGCAGAAAAACCCATATAAAATGCAACTAAAAACAAAAAGTTCATAGTAAACATAAAAAAGAAAAAGGTCACTCATTTACTGCACGAGCAATTTGAAACAGAAAAACCCAAACAAAATGCAAATAGAAACCACCACATCCATGGGTGGGCAGATAAAGAAGCACAAGCTTTGTCGAATCAAAAACCCAAATAAGCATAGTATATACTCAAGAGGAAGATTAATCAATCAAACCACTTCCGCAGAAGAGAAAGTCAATAGATATATGATAAACAGGAAAAAAAACAGAAGCAGTATTAAGTATTTGAGTACCGCTCATGAAGCAGAATTTGAATCCAGCTTGTTGGATGAGCTTAGCACTGAGAGCATCAAAGCAGGAGGGACCCGGCTCGACTCCCGGAGACTGCAATATCCGACGGAGGACTTTCGCTGCCGATAGTCCAACCTCTGTGTTTGTGTTTGCCCTAACAACCACCATTGATCGCTTCCCCTTTCCATTTCCCTTTCCAATGAGATGGGAGTTTGGAGACAAAGAAGAATAAGATTGAGAGATGGGTGGAAACAAGGGGAGGTTGGAAATGGGCTTAAATGGAAGTGCATTGCCACCCCCATTTCTGCAACAACAACAACAGTTGGAGGGGGAAAGATGCTTATAATTAGAGTTATTGATGGAGAGATGATGATAGATTTGGGAGGAGATGGAGAAGTTCATGTCTTTGTTTTCTATTTCTCTCCTTCTTAGGAAGAAGAAGCTGTAACTCAGAGACTGAGCAGTTGGTGGAGCTTACAAGACATTACAAGACTGCCCTTCTGTTTTTCCTTTCGAGTAATCAAACGATGGGTTTTATGAGTGCGTTCCCCTTCTAAAATCCATCTCAACAAGTAATTTTTATTTTAATTTCTAGGGATTTATGATCTAGGCCAAAATGATCATAAATATATGTAATAAAATTTTAAATTTTAAAATATATTTTTTTGGGTTGCATTATCCATAAATTACTTTGGTCCACTGCACTTTACCCAATGTCCATCTTAATATCCGTGGATAAAGAGGAGTTTTTTCCAATATCTCCCATAATCACCATTATTTAAAAATGAGAAAAGTTTATATAGAGCCGAGGCTCTAAACAATCAAATTTGAGTTTATCGAAAAAACTTCACTAGAAGAGGTTATTTTGATGTCCAAATATCTTCAAATTGATCATCTCGACATCAAGAAGCATATACATGAGAAAAAAAATAGATTTCAAGTTTGAAAAATATATGTATTTTGTAACGCATTTTTTGACCGTCAATTTTCAAGTTTTCGGATCTACGCAATTTTTGAAGCTTTGAACTTTATAAATAAATATAAAACCATATTTAAAGACTATCAAATAGATTTTCAATTTTAAAACTACATTTTTCCACACTATTTGAAGGTAACCTCTAATTTGATTATTTAGAGCCTAGGCCCTATACAAACCGCACCCGCACCCTTTAAAAATATCTTAGTAATTTTTATTTTATGTATATACCCTATTCTCTTTCTAAAATTTTGTTACGTTGAATCTTCAATATTTGAAGTAAACTTTAATCTTAAAAATAAAAAGTCACAACCCCACATACTTCTTTCCTCAACTTCTTTTTTCAAAGAGAAAATTATACATACTGGTTCTTCCCCTTATATTACTATATGCTTCACATTTGGCTCGAAATTCATAGAGACCAAGCCGATCCCCACACTCCCAAGGGTCCAACATCTCCAACATTAAATAGGTGGAAAATTTATTATTATTTTTTTTTTAAAACTTGGCAGATATTAGAAATGTCAGACAACCTTAAAACCCATAGGTATTCCAATATTTTCAACTTGATAGGTCTCTTGCCAAGGGGCAAAGATATGATGTTAACCACATGGGGCCTAACATATCTAATCCTTGCCTTTGTGCTATATGTTGTTTTCAACACTAGACATATCTCTTGCCGAGGGACAAGGTGTTTGGTGTTGGCAACATTGGACATCGTATGGGTTTTAGAGCTGCCCAATATTGACAATATCAAACAAACTAGGGTGTTTGGTATTTCTAACATCGGGCAAGCTCGCGGAAAAAAAAAAAAAATAGAGGTAAACTCCCACCTATCTAATATTGGAGATGTCCACATGGGGTAAAACTAGGAAGATAAAAAACAAAAAGCAATCCCAAGACATATTTTTGAGAAAAATGTGGAGCAGACCATAATGAGGGTGGGAAAAAAAGGTCCACACGGATTATTATTGTTTTTAATTACCAAACTTATTACCGCTTCGAATCCTCTAGATATGAAGTCACATTTGACTTATATCCTTAAGACTCACACTTAGTCCTCATATACCACTTCAACATATGGCCACATTAGGAATAAAAAAATGGGTCAAGATCCAAAATTATAAAATAACTTTATCACTTCAAATATTGTTGATGCGATGCACCGGCAATTTGAAAGTAAAAAAGAAATAAAGAAAAAGGGATATGCATGTAAAACAAAGAAAAATTAGGGGAATTTTTTAAATAACAAGAATCATGGAGAATATTCGTGCAAATTTTTATTTCTTTTCAATTGTCATAATCACCTGCTTCAATTTTTTTTTTTTTAATTGTCATAATCACCTGCTTCAATTTTTTTTATTTTTTTTTGAAGTACTGCTACAATTTTTGGTAGTTAACAAAATTGATGGACCATTGTAGTGGGTTGTACAAAATTGTTTGTGAAAACTCTGCAAGAGTTTAGAACGAGGTAGAGTGTAGATGCCCCTTTAGTAAGATATCTGCCATTAAGTTTCTACATCTGAACACATGTTTGGATATATTAAAATTTATTAATTATTTTATTATAAGGGATTGTATACAATGAGATGCAAAGTTTGAGATTTTTTTGTTTTGAACTTTGAGTTTGGTTAATGGAATAAATGCAGCCACTCAGTTTCACATTCAATGGCCATGATTAATTATGATCACCTTGAGGTTGTTTTAATGTCTAAAATTCCTCAAATCAAACATCTTAACCTCAAGATGTATGGACAAGTATTGGAAATATTGCACCTTATAATGCATGGACATGATAAAAAATGGATTTCAAGTATTGGAAATATTGCACCTTGTAATGCATGGACATAAGAAAAAATGGATTTCAAGTATTGGAAATATTGCACCTTGTAATGCATGGATATGAGAAAAAGCGGATATCAAGTATTGGAATTATTGCACCTTGTAATGCATTATCTAGACGGTCAATTTTCAAATTTTGAAATATTCATAGATATGCTCAATCTACATTAGTTTTGAAGCTTTAAATTTTATATTTAGAGATGAAAATGAATTTTGAGGCTATCACTAAGATTTCCAGTACTAAAACAACATATTTCGGCACTATTTGAAGGTACCTTACTATGATTATTTACGGCCTCACTCTTACACAAACCACGCCCTTAAAAAATACTCATATATTTTATACTTCAGACCCATTTTTCTTTCGTGAATGTTATATTTCAATTGTATTTTTTTCAATATATTCAATTAAGCTCACATTGTAGGTATCCATGCTTATCATCATAACATTAAAAAAAAGAAGAAGAGGTTGTATATTATGTGACTATTTACTTTTTGTACAATGAGATTAAAATTATTTTATCATGGGATATGAAATCTAATAGATTGAAGTGTCACAAAATTCGAGAAATTTTCTTTTGGATTATGTACCCAATCAATGATACATCCTTGAACATTCAATTTTATATCCAAATGTCAATAATGATTGTGACTTCCTTATATGAAAAGTAAAATCCAAATGTCAATAATGATTGTGACTTCTTTATATGAAAAGTAAATGGTCTCATTACATACATTTTAAAAAAATATTAAGAATATAATTGAGCTAAATAAAAATAATCAAAATACTCTTACAAATTTGAAAATTTAAAAATATTTTGATCATTTTATTAAAGGTAATTTATCAAAATGCCTATTAGAGATGAACAATTTAATAATTTACTCATTATTTGATCTAAAATTTTCTAGGATTATTGAGTAGAGCCGGTACCGAATATCACAGGTGAGTCAACTTGTCGTAATTGCCGTTTCATGCCGTACGATTTTGGTTTTGGCATGCGCGGAACACCCGATATCTTTGTGCATGGTAACGGGTTGTCTCGGTATCAAAAAGAAAGGTTCGTGAAAATGAATGCTTGATTCCCAACCAATTTATAT